>JAPPVO010004193.1:0-14079 GCA_030407325.1 Camellia japonica | reverse complement strand
ATGGCACCAACCTTGCATCAAAATTCCAACTGTGCAAAAAGTTATGCTTGTTTTGGTGAAGCCGCGCAGATTCGGTCCAACCGGAGTGATGCCCTATTTCAACCAGCCATATCTCCCCCGTCCGGAATTGGCTTTAGGAGATTCTTGAGTGAAAAATGAAGCCCCATAAGTAATATTTCCAATGGTGGTGGCCTCATAGCTGGATTCCAGGTATGCAAATGAATAGGCCCGATTCGGCGAGGGCTGCCCGACTCTCTTAACAGTTCATGCCCATTTTCTCCCCCAACTGGGTTTCTTCCCTCTTCTCTTCTTTTCTTCAACTCCAAATCCCTAAGTAAGGTGTTTTGAAAGATTTTTCAAAGATTTCATCTCTCTTTCATTCATTTCCACTCTGTCTTGACTCGGTTTACCGAAAAGCACAACATTTGACAAAATGCGAGCCTCGGAACATCGCAGAAACTTTATTTCAAAAATATTTTGAAAGAGAGGGTTTTAAGGTCTAAAAACTATCCAAAATAGCTTTGGTCCAAAATGGGGTGGGAGGTTGGGATTTGACTCTCCTCTTGCCGAAGAAACTGAACCTTTGCCCTGCACACCTTTCTCCACCAAGTAAACCATCAGTAGTGCTCAAGTCTTAAGGGCGGTCAAAAATTGGGTGTCTACAGTTGCCCCTCTTTAACAGAACTCGAAAGTCAAGAAGTGACGGGAGTGAATGTCAAAACCCAGAGATGACCCATTTTTGACAAGGCCGAAGACTTGGACAAACAAACAAAATACAGATGTAGTTGGTTGAACCCGCAGGCTGCCTACGTATCCCTTTGCAAGGAATCAAACCAGCGTAGTTCAGGGGCAGGATGCAAATGATATGCAGGAAAATTTTGATAATTGGACTTATACACTACGCGAAGCCGGTTTGATAATTGGACTTATACGCTACGCGAAGCCGGTTTGAAAGTTGGAATTATACGCTACGCGAAGCCGGTTTGAAAGTTGGATTTATACGCTACGCGAAGCTGGTTTGAAAATTGGATTTATACGCTATGCGAAGCCGATTTGAAAATTGAGGATTTATGCAATGCACTGTAATGTAGTGGCTAAAATGCAATGTAATAGCTAAGAGGTGAAGGTACCTTACAGGGGCAATTGGCAATGACTTACCTCATGCTGTTGGGGATCTTTCGCTTCTTCTTGATTGAACCAGAGGTACTACTTTTCTCCCTGACTATGGTTGCAGCTTTCCCTATTCTCCAACAAGGTGACTGACCAGGTTGGTTCAGTATCTAGAATTGAGGCGCATACACATGCTATCTCAATCTATGGGGCAGCCATACAGATTTCAAGCCGATGATATACCCCTGGGTATTTAAACCAGACTTTAGTCTCGGAAATCCCGAACCTTTGCGTTCTAGGCATAAGCCATTCAAACTCTAGTTTCCACTGTCTCAGTTGGTCTCCTAGGAACTTACCGCAAACACAGGCAGGTGGCTATACCAGACCACCGGAAGTCATTCGAGCACAACAAACACCAAAGGAATTGCACCTTTAGAGGATTTAAGGTCTCGTAGACCAGAGAGTGCACAAGGCAGTGCGAATAAAGATGCAGGATTTCAGGTCTCCTAGACCAGAGGATTTAAGGTCTCCCAGACCAAAGAGCGCACAAGACAGTGCGATGCCATGCACTAACAAGTGCAAGTGGGGTGCGCAAGAAAATGCGAGCAATACACTAACAAGTGTAGGTGAGGTGCGCAAGAAAGTGCGAACAATGCACTAACAAGTGCAGGTAAGGTGCGCACGAAAGCACGATGCAATGCATGCAAAATGCAATGGTGAATGCAAAGGGGGAAAATACTCCAACCATGCTGGAATCATGAGAGGAGGAAAAACAAACAATCAGGCGTGCATACGATGCAACCTAAGTCAAAGTCCAAACACGCTGAAATCGTGTGAGGAAAGGGACACTCAAACCACGCTGAAATCGTGAAAGGAAGTCCAAAACAACCCGCCCAGGTGTGTACCAAACACAAACTGAGATGAATTCCAAACACGCATAAATCGTGTGAGGAAAGGGACACTCAAACCATGCTGAAATTGTGAGAGGATGTCCAACAACCCGCCCAGCGCGTCTACAACGCAACCTGAGATAAAACCCGCCCAGGCCCGCGCATCACGCGTCCTGAGATAAACTCCAAACACGCTGAAATCGCGTAAGGAATGGGACACTCAAACCACGCTGAAATTGTGAGAGGAGGTCCAACAACCCGCCTAGCGCGTCTACAACGCAACCTTAGATAAGGGCTCCTTTGTAAGGCCAAAATAGAGAGATATAGAGAGAGAGAGGTATATTTTGCCTTAGACAAAATCTTCAACCTGGTATAAGGAGAGGGAGGGCCTCTCTTATAGAGGTTTGAAGCCAAAGCTTCTCAAAGAAGCTAAAAACAAGGCCCAAGATGCTCCATACACGTGCATGGAGGATGCAGTCTGTGCCTTCCAGCTGGCACAGCTGGCAAGCACTCAGGAAGACAAAACAGCAAGAAGTAGGCTGACCGGTTAAAGTGGTCAGCCGACCACTTTTACTAGTCAGCCGACCACTTTTTGTGAGAAGGTGGTCGGCCAGCCACTTTTTCTGGTCGGCCAGCCACTTTTTCTGGTCGGCCAGCTACTTTTTCTGGTTTTTCAGGACAAAAGGTGGTCTCCCGGAAAGAAAGGTGGTTGGCCAATGGCTGGAAAGTCCAGAGGTGGTCGGCTAGGTGTCTAAATTAAAGCCCCATAAGTTATCTTTCCAATGGCACCAACCTTGCATTCAACTTTGCAAAAAGTTATGTCTGTTTTGGTGAAGCCGCGCAGATTCGGTCCAACCGGAGTGATGCCCTACTTCAACCAACCATATCTCCCTCGTCCGGAATTGGCTTTAGGTGATTCTTGAGTGCAAAATGAAGCCCCGGAAGTAATCTTTCCAACGGTGGTGGCCTCATTGCTGGATTCCAAGTATGCAAATGAATAGGCCCGATTCGGCGAGGGCTGCTCGACTCTCTCTTAACAGTTCATGCCCATTTTCTCCCCCAACTGGGTTTCTTCCCTCTTCTCTTCTTTTCTTCAACTCCAACCCCTAAGTGAGGTGTTTTGAGAGATTTTTCAAAAATTTCATCTCTCTTTCATTCATTTCCACTCTGTCCTGACTCGGTTTACCGAAAAGCACAACATTTGACAAAATGCGAGCCTCGGAACATCGCAGAAACTTTATTTTAAAAATATTTTGAAAGAGAGGGTTTTAAGTTCTAAAAACCATCCAAAATAGCTTTGGTCCAAAATGGGGTGGGAGGTTGGGATTTGACTCTCCTCTTGCCGAAGAAACTGAACCTTTGCCCTGCACGCCTTTCTCCACCAAGTAAACCATCAGTAGTGCCCAAGTCTTAAGGGCAGTCAAAAATGGGGTGTCTACACCGAGTTTGAACAAGGATAAACCAATCAATATGGATGAGCCAAGCAAGCTGAAAAGGATTGGGGCCGGACTTCAGGATGAAGTTGCCTACGTATCCCAAACATGGGAATCAGGCCTAACGTAGTTTCGGGTTAAGGTACACTCGGGTATTAACCTCTCCTTTTACGCTCTAACTTTTGCCAAAGCCGCCCTTCTGGGTTTTCGACCTTGCGAGCTCTGTTTTTCTTTTCTTTTCTTTTCTTTTCATTCTTTCCTTTTTCTTTTCATTCTTTTCTTTTTCTTTACTTTCTTCTTTTCATCTTTTCATTTTTTCATCATTTTTTTCCCTTTTTCTTCTTTTTTTTCTTGCTCTAACTTTTGCCTGGGTCGCCTTCCGGGTTTTCAGCCCAACGAGCCTTTCAAGGGTAAAAGTTTAACTTGTCCATGTTGATCAGTTTGAGATCTCGAAACCATCTGAATCTAGGAGAATGGTTGCTGTTTGTTGATGATATCGGAGTCCATCCAATCGGGTCTGAATTTGCCCCTAGTGTTGCGGATAGGAATTTGATTGTCCTTCAGCAAAATTTTTCTTCTTTCAGTTTCTAGAATTTGGCCTTCTTGCCGATCTTAATTGACTCGACTCATCTTTGACTCTTTGAGCACATCTGACATTTTTGCCCCTAGTTCAAGGGTTGCTTCTGATCTAGCTTCGCAAGCTTCCTTTGATAACATCTGATCTTCTTGATCTGACTTTCTTGCCCCTAGTCCAAGAGCTGCTTCAAATTTGGCCTGGCAAGCTTCCTTTGATGACATCTGAACTTATTGTCCCTAGTGTAAGGGTTACTTCTGATTCGTCCATACAAGCCTCATGTTGTGATTGACCTTTGAACATTCTGAATCCAAGTTCAAGGTTTGAAAGCAAAAGGGGTCGAGTCTTGAGGCTGAGAGCGATCCTAGGCTGCACAAGCTCAGGATCAATTCCATACATGTCTTCGCAGGACCATGCAAAATATTTTTTGAAATCTTTTAAGAAAGCGACTAGTCGTTCGCGCTGAAGACAATGTAGAACGAATCTGGATCAAGCCAGGATCCTTCTCAATACTCTCATTAACAAACCTGATTTCATTCATTAAGGGCTTAGCATGCCTTTCTTTCTCTCAGTTGATCAAATTTTTGCGAATCTCGAGGAATTCCTCCCTCTTTGTTTTCATCACAGCGTTAAAAAAGTTTTGAAAAACTTAGGTCAATGCAATGATTTCAAGGCACAAAAAAGTAGGTGAAAAGCACTGCCATTTCATTCAAATCTTCTAGCACAACTGGCTCAAGGCAGAAACAAACACAAAAGCATGAAAATCACTGCTGTTTCATTCAGATCTTCTGGCGCAACTGGCTCAATGGTAGAAACAGACTCAAAAGAAAGAGTGTAAAAGACAAACACAAAACAAGGTAACACCCTCGAAATCACCCGACTCTAACACAATAGGACTGACCCAATGCCCAAGTCAGAAAGTACAATTAACAGCATTTGTACATTGCTCAAAACAGTGTGTGCCATCCACCACATCTGGAGTAAACTGAGTGCCATCCGCAGATGGTTCATCCCCTGATCACATAGTCACATTATCCCCCAAGTTCACTGATCCAGTGTCGATAGACTTTGCAGGACCTGGTGCGACAATGACCTCGTTGTCAATCAAATCTTGTATTTCGTGGCGAAGAAGAAAACACATGTTAGTGTCATGGCCAGTTTGTTGATGGAAGGTGCAGTACTTGGCAGCATCGTGCTTGGCTGGGAGGGGATCCGAGAGAGGCCGAGGCTCAAGGGGTTTGAGATGGCCTTGTCCAATGAGGATTTGGAAAGCTTTGGACAAAGTCATGTAGAGGGCATGGAAGACCCTCCGACCTCGGAGTTGGTACTTCGAGGTTTGTGGAGTTTTGCTAGATGCACCAGCAAAGGGATTGATAGGCGCTGACCGGGTTTGCTGATCTCTTCCGAGTGCAGGATTAGAGCTGAAAGGAACGCTTCTGGTACGATGGCCTTTCTCCCGGCTTGCCCTTTGATTCAAACTACTCTCATTCTGAGTGGCAAAAGTGTCATCCACAATCTTTTGCAACAACTGCAATCACTTGCTGTTTGTTCAGCCCTTCGGCTTTCAAAGCCTCAACAGCCCACTGAAGGTGTTCGTGGTGACCGATGCCTGCCCCGGCCTTGTTCTTACCACTTGCCTTCACTTTGCCAAGGGATTGAGTCACTATATCAGAGCGAAGCCCAGTTGTTGTCGACACACCAACACCCAGATCTGAGATGGCTTCAGGTTGGCCTTTTTTAATTGCCGCTTGCCCTAAGATCAAGGAGCCTTTTGGGTTGAAACTTCTGGCTTGTGATGTGGTTGATGATGGGGCCAAAATTCCAAAGGCTAAATCTGCCACAGTTTTTTGCAAATCTTCAATCATGCTCACCAACTCAGCAGTAGTGGGTTCACGGGTTTGAGATGATTGGGGTTCAGGTGTACCCATCATGTATAAGTCCATGCTGACTGGAATGAACACCTTAGGCTTGGGTAAATGGGCTGGGGTGATGTATATACTAGGGTCAAACAGGTTGGCCGTTGTTTAGATGAAGTTTACCTGCCTAGGTGGAGGGTTTTGATTGACATTTGACTTTTTTGGAGGTGCTATTACCTTGTTGTCGATGAGATCTTGAATCTCATGACGTAGTCTGATGCAAAAGTTGGTATCATGACCTTACTGTTGATGGAATGCAGAGTATTTAGTCGGGTCATGCTTTGGAGGGAGAGGATCGGGTAAAGGCCGTTGTTCTAACGGTTTGAGATGTCCTTTCTTGAGTAGGACCCCTAGAGCATTAGACAAAGGCATATAAAGTGGGGTGAAAACCCTCTTGCCTAAGGGTAGATAGTTCGAAGTTTGGGGGTTTGGATTGGACATACCAACAAAGGGGGTGGCTGTTTTCGGAGTGGTGATGACCATTCCAACTTCAGAAGATCTTGCAGCTGCATCACCACTGGTGGTCGCATTCAAACTACGTGTATAACCCTTCTTGGATGACTCCCTTTCGCGGTCAATCAGGCCTTGCTTCATGCCATCCTCAATCTGTACCCCAATCTCGTATAAGTCAGCAAAAGTGGGAAGGGGTAAGAAGATCATTTTCTGCATAGGCTTGGTTTAAAGGTTGCGCACAACCATCCTTATCTGATCTTTTTCAAGTGGCCAAGTTGTCATCATAGAAGCCTTGGCTCTCCAATGGGTTACAAAGTCAGAAAAGCCCCCTTTCGGCTCTTGTCGGGTCGCCTCAAGATCACGAGTCGTGACCTCGATTTGGGTATTGTATGAGTATTGAGCAACGAAGGCCTCGGCCATCTCCTCCCAATTCCTTTTCACTGAGTCCTCCAGCTTGGCGTACCAGATGGCCGCAATACCCGACAGGGTCCGACCGAAGAGTGATAGTTTCTGGAGTCTCGTCAAGCCCATTAGGCGCAAAATATCTGAGAACAAGCTCAGATGAACCGTATGATCGCCCGAACCGTCAAAACGGTCTATGTATGTGGGACTCTTGAATCTCGCAATCCGGCCACCGCCGAGTCCGTGTAACCATACTCTATGTCCGGGATCGAGTTGACTCCCTAGGGCCGTTTGAACTGCTTTTCAAGCTTACTCATCTTCTGAGCGGTTGGATCCATCTGAGATTCAAACAGTGTATCTGGTGAGAAGCCCGTGTCTTTGAAGTCTGTGGTAGAACTGGTGGCGGGACTGGCCCTGTTGGAACGTCCATATCTTCCTAGACGTTTGCAGCATCCCCGAGTGTTGGAACTTTAGGTGGGGTGGGGGTGCACGCGAAGCAGGCGCTTCGGCTTGTTGTGGTTGCTGCTGTTGTTGGAGCCTAGCAATCAGCTCTGCCTGTTGGGTTACAACCTCTGCCTAGCAGGCAGCATCCCGCTGCATGGCCTGCATGGTTTCTTGGAGCTGACACATCATGTCCTCCATTTCGACTGTAAAGTTTGGATTTGACTGAATCGGTGTATGTTCCTTCTCTGGGGTAGCAGCAGATATCTCAGCCCAACTGTGCACAGGTGAGGTGGATAATGACCGTTGATCTGGTGACCGCTATACTGATGATATGTGCTTAGCTGATTCTTTTACGTTGCCTCGGCGAAGGAAACACTGATTGCCTTTGAACTGAATCTCTGACCTGACAAAGTCTATCAACACAAGTCCAATGTACCCGGAGGATAGTGGAGCCTTCTGAAGCTATGGTTCCAAGACTACCCTGCAAAAGAGAAAACAGACAGGATCTCAGCCTGATTTCACCAGAACTGATATGAGCATAGCTGAATGACTGTGCTCTCTACTGAATTCTGCCCCAAATTTCTGCCTCAAACTGATACCCCCAGGCCGATACTCAAACTTGCAACTGATACATACATCCCTGTAGAGACGCACTCTGACAGCACATATCAAGCAAGTAAGAGCCAAAACATCCCTATGGAGGGGTAGGGTTTCCCTGTCCTATCTTGTCAGGAGCTAGGGTTTCACTACGCACGCATGTGTAGACGTGCCCGAATGCCACAAGCTCCGCGCGCGAAATTGGGCGCGGAATCTGTTTTCATTCAGTGGACTACTACTACAGTTCGGACTCAATTGTCACGGTTCTGAATCTAGTCCCGCAACGTGCAATGCAAGACCGATAAATCACCAAAGAGTCCAAACCCGGCAAATCATTTTGGAAAATTGATTTTTGTAAAGAAGTGCCAAACATGGACTGCTTTGCCAGATACAGAGTCGCCACCTAAATATTTTATTTTTGGGAAATCTAGGAAACCCTGACTCGTGCCTAAGGCCACGTGTCCGTCATCACCAAAGTTGGCTCGGCTCGGGAACTTGGGTACGAGAGGGGAAGGTCATGCAATGAGCACCCCCGCTCGCCCGATCAAAGATCGGCCTTTACTAACATGATATCTTGTTTTTGAAGACACATGCATTCTTATTCCGGTTATTAACCTAGAATTACTGTGTGATGCGCACCGCATACAAGTATAGACTAGATCGCCTAAGTTGGAACAAAGCATTGCATATCCATTTGTTTGAAAATGGTTTAAAGTTTGCTACTCGCAAGTAGGCTAAAACGAGGATTTGATGAATTGTTCCAATTCAAGTAATCCAATCTTCACCCACAGGCATTCGGGCAGTTATATCACATAAGCAGTTAGCCTCATGGCAAGCATACTATCATGGCAATCAATAACACACATGCAGTATGCTAAAGCGTAAAAGCTTACCTAGTACTCCGAGCCAAAACAAAGAACTAGTTAGTAATCATGCATGATCCTAGTTTATTGTTAAACATGGCTAATGCAACACATACAACATGCAACTAGAAATAGGCTCGCTATTCTAAAATGGCATATGAGATGCAACATTTGGAAATGAAATATAATGCAGTTAGCATGATGCGCCGAGCCCGGTGCATGCAATACAGATGAATGATGCAAACATGCATAGCATAAGGATGCTAATTGAAATATGCCCTAAAACTAACCACTGAAAGCAGGTAAGTAAAAGGGAGAAAGACGTGGGGTTGGAAGACATTCACATACTCACGCACACTTATTGCAAAATTCGCCTTCTCGACGGAGGGTCGAATGAATAATACAAACCAACTAATTAACTAACTAACAAGCTAATTAATTATTACACAACCAAATGAATAACTAGCTATAACTAATTATTACAACACTTAATTAATTAACAAATTAACTAATTAAATTACAAATTGAAGCTAACTAACAAGTAAGAAAAGCAGTAAACAATGCTGCCTCAGCTCTGCTTGAAGTTAGAAGATGCATGCCCTCAGTTGCCGTCCCGAAAAGCTCTCCAAATGCTCTTTAGAGGCTCTGTCTGCAGGGTGTCCTTGATAACTAGCTGTTGGATCTTACCAAAACCATGCTGGGGAATGCACTAGTGGCCTGCCGGCCATAAGGAGCTGTTGTCGACCCCCTTGCCGGCCAAGAGTGGGCACTGCCGGCCAAGAATGAAGGGCTGCCGGCCATCTGCAAGGCACTGCCGGCCACTGGTGTGCTGTGACACCAAGCTGCAGTAGAGCACAAAATAGAGAAAATGGAGGGTCTCCCAAGGGTATGTACACACTATGCCACTCCATATCACCTCAAAACATCAAGGGAGAGGCATATTCGATTCCAAGACCATCAATCACGTATCCCGATGCATGATGGCCAAAGATCCAACTTGTGCAAATTTAATGTAAAATGAATGCACAAAACACATAAATGCCTAGAACTCTATCATGCATCATCAAGAGTGTCGGCGGCTGAGAATTGAGGCACGTTTCATCACTTGAAGTATGAAACGTCCCTCGTTTCTCGTGCTCGGATTAACACTTAATCCAAACAAGAATGCAACACAAGCATGGCATACACAACGCGATGTAAGAATACAAACATACAATATGACTTAAGCATGCAAACATGCAATGCAATATGAACAACCTAACAAGGCTAATGGCATGCACAATGCTAATGCATGCAACAACTAGCATAACCAATGCAAATGTCAATTAGCATGCACAATGCAATGATAGCATACTCAATGCAAAGTATAAGGCACACACAATGCGATGAACATGGCATACACAATACGATGTAATACAAGCATGTAAACAATCATGCAATCAAATATGCTCAATGGACTTAAACCAAAATGGACAGACCTCAGCTATGCCCAAATCAGTGGCCATAACACCAAAATGAAAGCACCAAAAGCGTATATAAGCATGTATGCCAATTGGCTCACCAATTAGGCTTAAGAGCACAACTCTCAAGAGTGCTCAAAGAGTGATAAAAGTGAAAGTGTAGCAACACTAAGTGCACTGAAATTAAGTAAGAAATGGTGCCAAACCACTCAATTAACACAAGCAAAGCATGCAATGGTCCTTAAGCATTAAAGCTAGCGAAGAGGACTACAAAGGAAGTATGCAATACATGGCATAACTGCATGAACCAAGTATGGACAGAGCTTAAATAGGTCAAAACAAGGACCTAAACATGCTGAGATAGGGACTCAAAGACCTAGGCATGTAAGCATACAAGCTAAGCCATAAACTAGGCAACAATGCACAACACTCAAAGGCACTTAAAGAGTGAATGAAGTGGGAACATGGCAATGCTATAAGCTCTGAAATGTCATGTTAGATGATGCCAAATCATGTACATGATGCAAATGAAGCATGCAATGGTGCTCAAAACTTGAAGCAAGCAAGGGCACTTGTACTACAAGTATACAAAACATGAAGCATATGGCTAAGGCTACCCAAAACAGTCCTAGAACATGTTAAAATGAGTCTAAAACCTGCATGGAAGTAAGCCAAAACAAGCTAGCATGAGAGGGGCATAAGGCACAATGCATACAAGGCAAATAAGGTGGATTACACTACACCTATTAAGACCAAGCATGGGATTACTTAAACAACAAAAATCAGAGTTATATAATGGCATAATAACCCCAAAAACACATTGAAATGATAGCTCGCAAGCTTAGGCATGAAGGCATACGCAATGACCCATGTTAAGGCATAAATGGGCAAACCCTCCAACGCATTGAATAAGTGAAAGATGCAAGTGCATGGCCATGAAACATGGACTGAAATTATATTACAAATGATGCCAAATCATTCAAATAGGCCAAGCAATGCATGCTAGTGGACTTGATACACAAAGCTAACAAGCTAAATTGAACCATGGCTATACAAAGCAAGTCATACATGACCAAAACAACAAAAATCAGAGCTAAAGCATGTTAAAACATGGACAAAAGCTTCTTGAAGTTAAGCCAAAAGCATGTTGGAATGACATGTCAAAGCATGATGCATGTTAGGCTATTTCATGGAAATGCACTACAAGTGCAAGGAGCATGCAAAGGCCAACCAAACCAAACCTAAACAGAGGTATGACATGGTAAAACATCACCAAATACATGCTGAAATGGACTCAAATCAAGCTAGAATGACATGCTACTTCATGAAGCATACAAAGCTAGTTTAAGAGATTTACACTACAAGTGTATTAGGCATGCAAGAGCTAACCAAACCAACCCAAAACAGATCTAAGGCATGTCAAATGATGACCAAAAACCTACTGAAATGGAGCCAATACATGCTAGAAAGACATGCTACTTTGACGAGCCACAAATGGGATTACACTACACATACAAGAAGCATGCATAAAGTGACCAAACCAGCCATGGATAGAGTTAAGGTAGGTCCTAAAAGTCACAAAAAAGTGCCTGAACTAAGCCTAAAAAGTATAGAGATACATGTTCATTTGGTAGGCCAATAAGACAAGCAAACAAAACCAAAAGATAGGGGGTCATCCCCCTCTGATTTGAGGCCTCAAAACCACATGTCAACCACTGAAAATCCACTGGGTTTCAGTGGCTAAAAGGCCAAATAAGGACTAACTCAAAGGCCTTAAGACATGGCATAAAACAAGGCCAAACAAGGCGCACAAGAGCGTAGAAGACCCTTAACACCAAAAAGGCCTTAAACAACCATCAAAAGCACTTAAATATAGAACTTTTTTCAGTTGAAAGAAAGGACTAAAACAATATGCAAGGATGGCCAAAGTGTGATACAAACAAAGGCTTAAAAGGGGAATATACTTACCCTTGAAGCTTAACTTCGAAACCAGCAACCTCTGAGGCCAAAAACCAACTTTCAGAGCTCAAATAACACTCCCAAGAACCTCAGCTCAAAGATGGTGGTGTATCACTATGTGTTGTAGTGCAAAAGTGAGAGGAAAATGGACTTTAAGGCACAAACAAACAACAATATATAGAGAGAAATAGAAATAGAGAGAGAGAGAGAGATATCTCTTCAAAAGTTGCTGAACCTCTGTAAGAGAGGAAGAGCCTCTCCTTGTATAGAAGAATGCAATGTAAAGCTTGTTAAACAAGCTTGAAAAGGGTTTCATCCCTTCATACACGGAGGAGGGATGAGTGCAAACCAGCTGGCTCAAAAGATCTAGCATGAAACCTGCTGAGACAAGGTGTTCTGCCGGCCATCAATAGTGGCTGGCAGTGCCTCATTGATGGCCGGCAGGCAGGGACAAATGCAAGGCCGACAGTGGCAGGGAGTGCCCGACAGTGCACTATGAGAAGCACGCTGGAAGGACCAACTCATGGTCCAAGAATGGGGCAGAAAGGATACAGGGCTTGGAAAGCTCAAACCTGTGACGTTCCGCCGCGAAAGTCGAGTACCCGACGAGTAATCGAACTTGTGGCTGGATGTACCTGCAAGCACAACCAAGTCTTGAGGACGGTCAAAAATGGGGTGTCTACAGTTGCCCCTCTTTGACAAAACTCGAAAGTCACAAAGTGACGGGAGTGAATGTCAGAGCCCAAAGACGACCCATTTTTGACAAGGCCGAAGACTCAGGCAAACATTCAATATAACCATGCAGAGATGCGCCCGCAGGTTGGGGCAAAATGCAAATGACATGCACAATGCAAGAGCATAACTTATGATCATGCAAAGAGAGCTGTAATGAAGCAGTTATGCAAAATAAATGCAACAGTTTTAAGCAAGCGAATACAAATCAAACTACATTACATGCAGAAAGGATGTAAGAGAATTATACAATTCTCGCTACGTCTCACGTGGAGTACATACAATACCGTCCAGTTCGTCTGGTCACGCCAGCTTCAAATGAACCGTACATACAATATTGTGCCTGTAAAAGAAAGAAACTCAACAGGTACAATATCGTTAGAAACATGCATAGCAATGCAAGTAAAAAGTGCATGACAATGCAAGTGGAGAGGTGCATGACAATGCAACCTAAGTGTGCGCATAACAATACAGAAGGGATGCATGACAATGCAAGTAGAACGTGCGTGCCAACGCAAGTAAAGACGTACATAACAATGCAAGTAGAACGTGCGTGACAGCGCAAGTTAAAGATGGGCATAGCAATGCAAGTAACGTGCGTAACAGCACAAGTTAAAGATGTGTGCGTGACAGCGCAAGTAATGTGCGTAACACCGCAAGATAGAGATGTGTGCATGACAACACAAGTAACGTGCGTAACAGCGCATGTTAAAGATGTGTGCGAAACAACGCAAGTAACATGCATAACAGCGCAAGTTAAAGACGAGTGCGAAACAACGCAAGTAACGTGTGTAACAGCGCAAGATAGAGATATGTGCGAAACAACGCAAGTAACGTGCGTAACAGCGTAAGTTAAAGATGAGTGCGAAACAACGCAAGTAACGTGCGTAACAGTGCAAGTTAAAGATGAGTGCAAAACAACGCAAGTAACGTGCATAATAGCGCAAGTTAAAGATGAGTGCGAAACAACGCAAGTAACGTGCATAACAGCACAAGTTAAAGATGAGATACAAAATAATGCGAGTAACATGCGTGACAGCGCAAGTTTAAATGAGATGCAAAACAATGCGAGTAACATGCATAACAGCGCAAGTTAAGGATGTGGTGCAAAACAATGTAAGTATATAGAATGGATGTTTAATACAAAAAGCAAATGCTAGGTGACAACAAAAGCATGCTTGATAAAGACATCTTGAAGGCAACTTCCGGTTTACCTCTCGGAAGATTTGAGATGGTCAAAAGGATA
>JAPPVO010004192.1:0-35211 GCA_030407325.1 Camellia japonica | reverse complement strand
TACCTGTCCATAGGTGCTGTCATGAGCTTTTATAGATTCTGCCTGGCACAATCCTAGTAGGATTCCAACTATTCTTATAAGAATCCTTCTAGGAATCACGCACCTTACTCACTATTAACCAAGTGAGATGGTTTGCACAATCCTAGTAGGTCTCTACTCTCCTTAGCAGAGTCCTCCGAGGAGTCTCAAGCTCAATGAAGAATGTCTATCATAATAACACTCTGCTTTCCACCAACCAAGTAAGATGGTTACCTCCTTTATTTAAGCTGTTGCAACCTAACCGAGCTAGATTACCTCAGTCATATACTCAATTAAGTAATGAAGTAGATGGCATTCGACTGAGCTATACCAAGCCCGGCCTCCTTTCTCACCAACACCTTGGCTAACTACCAGGCCCACTTGTTTAGGTAGCTCGGTCCAAAGTACCTCTGCCCAGCTTGGAGTTCATACAACATGGGACCGAGCTACTCAAAACCCATACCTCGACCCATAGTTCAGCCCAAATCCGAAATATGAGATGTCTTCTTGGCCTAAGACCGAGCTACATCAGCCCTTATCTCGGCCCATTGTGCGGTCCAACTTCCAAAGAAGACTTTTCCTAGCTCGGCCCAATTTGTTTACAAATTACCCTCTCAATATATATATAAATGCTTATTCTTTTTTCTTTTTTTTTTATCAACTAATTTTTTTTTATTGATGATGAAAACCTTACAACAAAGGTATAAACACAACAATAAAGGAGAAAGGGGGGCGCGTGAGGGGGGGGAGATGATGCAAAAGTCATCATAGTAAAATGACCCAATCCCAACTAGGTTGGCACTAAGACGCTCACATAATCATATGACAGCACCATACCAAGACTTTGTTGGTGTGGAACCAACAGAGACACATCAACAGTACAACAGATCAGTCACAAAACAACTTTGTAACCATCACACAAGCAACTATGTAACCATCATACAGGTACAGAGGCACCAGATTATCAAAATGCACCAGATTAATAGATTCTCATACTACTGACTTGTTAGCAAAAATGCACCAGATTAACAAAGCAGCAGAGCAGCATACGATGGCACCAAATGAATAAAACAACAGTTATAGGGGCACCAAAGTAGCAATAGGCGAATCAGTCACCAAGAGCAAGACAACACATGTACACAAAATAAAACCCATCAGCTATCAACATGCACCACACACAAGCAGCTCAGCAGATACACAAAAACACCAGATGAACAGAACAACAGTAGACAGAGGCACCAAAGCAAACAGTAGGCAAAAATGCACCAGATTGGCAAACTGAAAAGAATAGCAGTAGGCACCAAAGCAGCAGTATGCAGCATACATATATACCAGATTAGCATGAGCACTAGACATAGCACTAATGTAACAGTAGATACACCAATTTAATAGCATCTCAGGAGACATATACAACAAAACAGAGCACAGGGGCACCAGAGTAGCTCACAGATGTAACGGCAAAACACACTTAACAGCAGAACAAAAGCTAATTAAGGTTATGGACAATATCATGCCTTGAGTAAGTGAAACCTGGGAGGTTGGACTTTGCCCACAGAGCTACTTTCCATTTCACAGTAGCGCTCAAATCCTTTAGATTAGGTTGACACCCATTAAAAATGCAATCATTCCTGATTTTTCAAATAGACCATATCATAGCTAATGGCACTAAATTCCAAAGCTTCATAATGGTCTTTTTGTATTTAAAACCCATCCACCAATGTAACAAAACCACAACTATAGTAGGTGTTACCCATTGCAAGTCTTTATTGTTAATTAGCTACGCTTAAGAACACCCTCCAATGCCAAACCCTAGCTTCCCTCCTCTAACATCATACGCCACCTCCAATGTCTTCTGCTGATTATTCCTGAAAACACCTAGGTCCGAAGCATTACTATTCCCTGCAAATGCCAAGCACACCTGCGATACACTATGCCCAAAAAGTATCCCCGTCAGGTAGATCGGAACCTCCACATTGCCCTGGAAATAAAAGCTTATCTTCGGTATTAACACCATCTTGTTGTTGTTTAGATCATAGCATGTGTCAAGCAGCGACAAACCTTTAGTCATCGGATAATTCGTTATCTTTGTTCGAAAAGCCGTCCTCAAAGCACTGTAAATCGTCGGCAGTAGGCGAGTGATGACGGTACCGGAGTCTATGATCGATGTTGTGGTCTTGAACATTGATTTTGCCATGGATAGTTTCCGTCCACCGACTTTGATCCCCGTTATATGGACGAAGTAGAATGATGGATTCTTTGAGTTTCTGGAAAATGGGGTGAAATTTAACTAAAAGGCACTAGAGGGTCCTCCTTTTCCGAATGTTAGGTGTCCGGTTGAGCTCGACGCTAATGGAAGGCAATAAGAGAAGTATTTTTGGTACATTGAAGAAGTTTGCGAGACAACGGACAATTGATTTCTCCCGAGTCCTAATAATTCGGCGGCGCCACCGAATAGGCTGTCGTTGCTCTGGCCGCGGCCAAGGTTCTAAATCGTGGTATCGGGTAATGTAACGATATCGATCGCGAAGTATCGGTATTGGTAGTATCGATCGGTACGTATTGGGAATCGGGTGTCGCGGTGGTGAAATTTTAAAAATCATTTTATAGGTTTTTCAGCTTTTTCTTTCCTATACAGGTCTGCACCGGTGAATATCGGCCCGTCGCGGCTTGTGTAACGGCTTGTGTAACGGTTACAGGCCGATACGTACCGGGACTTGGCCGATACTCCTGCAATTTTCATTCTCAACAGTATACCGGCCTGTATCCGTCGCGGCACCCCATTTTTTGTACCAACCGATATGTAGCGTATTGGCCAGTATTTAGAACCATGGCCACAACCGAATCGGAAATTAGGCAACACATCGGAAGGAGTCAATGTCAAAGTGTCTGTAGCTGATTTTTCATAAGTCATTATTTAGTATTATTACTTTATTTTATTTTTATTTTTATTAATTACGTGGTTATATGAGAATTTAATGTGATATTTAATTAATTTAACGTGTTAGTTAATTATATATAATTAATCTGAATATTTATATTTATATATTTATATATATATATATATAAAAGAAACTTATTTATATAGATTTTATATAAGATATTTATATTTATATGTTATAGTTATTTAAGAAAATAAAATATAATATACTGTTAAACTAGGTTATAAGTATTAGAGGGAGTTGACACAAAAAAAAAAAAAAAAAAAAACGAGAGCCGCAGCAGCCTAAAGCCGAGAAAGAGAGAGATGGAAAAGAGAGGTGAGGGTGAGAGATAGAGAGAGAGAGAGAGCCGAGAAAGAGGGAAAAGGAAGAAAAAGATTTGGGTTTTATTTTGGCGGTTCCATTAATTTTTTAAGTGATTTTTTATTTTCAAAAAAATATTGTGAGTACAAAACTCACTTCCCTTGATTTATATTTAGTTCATTGTTTTTATTTATTTGATGTTGAATTGATTTCATATTTGCATGTAGATGATTAATTGATTTTAATTATCTTGATTAGTTGTGTATGTAAGGTTTAGGATTTTTAAATGATTGATTGATTTTAATTATTTTGTTTAGTTATGTATATAAGGTCTAGGGTTTTTAGTTGATCGATTGATTTTAATTATTTTGATTAGTTGCGTATGGAAGGCTTAGATTTTTTATATGGATTTATTTTATGGTTGTAATCACACTCATGGTTATATGAAATTAAAATTAATTAGGAACCTATAGATAAATTCCTTATACTCCACCATGACTCCATGGATTGTTATTTTATTTGAGTGATGGTGAAAAAGAGTGTATAAAAAAAAAAAAAGTGAGGATTATGAGATTTATTTGAATACCTTAGGCTTGGCGTTGTTATATTATTCTCACGAGTGAGATGTTTTGTATATGTATATTGTTGCCTCGTTCTCATGAGTAGACGAGTGGCTTGATTTATGTGTGTACGTATATACTAACCATTCAGGGAGTGTGGGTCAAACTCGAGACGATATCCCCGTGCAAGTTTGGCTTCGAAGCGGTGTTAGGTATACGGGAGGCACATGGGATATATGTGTAGACCGGAAGTGGAGGGCCGAAGTGGTAGAGTTAAGGTACAAGGAATTTAATTATGAGTTTATTAGTATAATGTGAATTGTATTGATTTGTACATGTTGAAAAATAATAAATGATCTCGATAAATTATGAAATTTGAGCAGAGGCATGTATACGTGATTCTAGACAACTTTTGTATTTTAACTTTTTATTAAAAAGATCGATTAGAACTTGTAATCGGATAATCTTAGTTATTGTAGTTTTGATTTATTTTAGCAATGCAGATTTTAGAGGCTATTTTGACCCACGAAACGAGCCCATTTTTATTGGTTTCGCATAAACTGAAGTAAAACATTATTCTGCACACTTTTCATGTTTTGAACTTTTCCGAAAAAAATCATCTTTGGGCAGTTTTTGTTCGTTTTCAGCTTCAAATTTTTCTATTGAAATCCGTCTAGGTTCTTCTATCAAGTTTTTCTCTCAACCTGTTCAGTTTATACTAAATTCATCCACCATGTCTTTTACGAAATTTGATTCTGTACAACTTTTGTTCTTTGAGTTTTGGTCAATTCGAATTATTTAAGTACGAAACGGTGCATTTTTATACTTCTTTAGGAAATTGCTTATGATTAAATTATACTAACTTTATTTTTTTTGCAGGATGGTGGACCTTACTAATTTTTTTATGCAGGTCTGACCCACCATATTTTTATTTCTATGTTGTTTATTTTATAATCAATTTATATTTCGTTGTGTACGGATAAGAAACTAAATGACACCGTATCTCAGGAAACTACCCATTCGTTTCGGTGCGGTTGGAACTATTTGTCTTGTCTAGTAACAAGAATTAAATGTATTTTTGTTTGTGTTTGGTGGACATGTGAGAGTTAAATCATGTACTCATACCAGTATACTGGTATACTGACTCGTTTTGTCTCTTGGCAACTCGGGTGCGTTCTGTTTGAGCGCAGTCAAGCTTCCTTTGCAGGATTAGTTTGGGCTACGGTGGTAACGTGAAATTACTATAGTTGTTGGACTTGTCGTCTGGACTTCTTTTGTTTTCTTGAGCTTAAGGTTGATATTAGTTTATGTATTTATTATTATTTTTTGTTTTTATGACTTTAGTATTGGGATAATTTGGCATGGTTTGTAACCGTACATTATTTAAGTTATTTTGACTACGTATTGTTACTTTAATGTTAGAGGTATTAGTTTGCTATGAAATTATGGTGGATGGTTTGGTTTGAGTTTAGTTTTTTGTTTCACACCTAAGATTTGGATGATTGAATATTAATTGGGGTTTAGTCCTAATTTAATATTTAATTGTCTAAATTTTAGGGCGTGATAGTGTCGTTACTGAAGAACAAGATGGAGTAGGACTGGTCGACGTACCCTATGCCATAGATGCAGGTGGAGGAGTTGGAGCAACGCTTGATTACACCGCCGGCATTGGAGGTGAGTTGAGTACACTCAGCCAAGTTACAACTGATGTTTTTGTAGGTTGTTGACTCATTTGGGTTGAAAATTGGTTCTTGTTGTCGATAGCAAGAAACGAGACATGGCTGGCACTGAGTCCAAGTGAGGTCGCTTCCGGTGTCAAAGACGAGGGTGAGGTCCTTTTTGGGGGTTCCGAGTCCAACGGTGACAACGAAGTTACCGGTGCTGATTGAGCCGCCGGAGTTTACTGGTAGAGTGGCCTTGGAGGATTTTAGTATATTGTTTTGGGCTGAGTTGGAGCTGAGTCGAAAGTGAATTAAGTTGACTCGGGATTGGTCTTCAGAGAGGATCTGAGTCACATTTGGAACATTGGCTTTGTCTAGACTCAGGTGCGAGCATGGGCCGTGCTTGTGAACTACTTTCAGTGTTGCCTTTTTGCTGTGACCTGTTAAAATGTATAAGCATAGGATTGTTTAGATGTAGGTATCATCAACAATTTGTAAAATTTTATCTAATATATGTATATATGCTTTTGGGTTCGTAATAGAACTAATAAAATTCTATATAAATATGATGGCAAAATGACATATTTTGTAATTATGAATTATAGGAATAAATATAAATAAAATATTTCATTTTATATGAAGTTTTTATTTTTATTTTTTTTTTTATTTTGTATAATATTATACTTGTTTGATCGAAGAAGAGGTTGACTAGTGAGATAGGAATTAGCGGTGGGTTGGGCTTGTATTACTGGGCTTTTGCTATTTATTTATTTATTTTTGAACGCGGGCTTGTACTACTTAACAATCACATTTTTTCATGAAATGAAAAGGGTAAATTACACTAACACCCCCTAAGGTTTGATTTTAATACAACTCCCTCCTTGACATTTCAAGAATTACACTGACCCCTTGTCAGAAATTATCCGTGAACTGAAGTTATGGGGAAAAAAAAAAAAATTATAAAGACTTTATTTTACTGTATTACCCTCTCAACCTACCCAATCATTGCAACCCTAAACACTTTCTCATCATCTCCAAACTCTCCACTCAACCATACACGATATCCACCTCCAACCCTCTGAACTCCCTATACCCTCTACCCAGTTCCACAGTCAGCAATCTCTCCCTCTTTTCCATTAATTCCGGCCTCCACAACCATTACTCAACAATTGGGAACATACACAGTTGATGGGTCGTTGAACACACCAAAATTAAACACTAAACTACACCAAATTCTTTTAGAATAATGGCAAGTCCAGGTATCGATCCACAGGGACAATTGTGAAATTAAACTAATTTAACTTGTTAAATTCCTAAATTAACTTTGATGAAAAGATTGATTGATCATAACTTAATTTAATAACGAATAAATTAAACTAAATAATTAAATTATCAATTATAAATAAAATTAGATTTACTGAATTGGGAAAAAACCTAGGGCAAAGAGTCTACCACTAGTCACGTAAATAGGGTTTTCAAATTAAAAACAATTATGTTATGGTTCGAACGGAATAATGCTTCGTAACTATAAGTTCAAAGCATTTAACAAGAAAATCATCACGTTCAATGTACGAGCACGAACCATCTCAAGTAGTACGAATCGTTCACTCTAAACTAAGGTTGTGATACGACTCGTCTCTCGTAGTATGATTCGTCTCATACCTTGAATGTGAAAGAATAGAAAACTCTTGTATGGAAAACATTCAACAATCACAGAAAGCCGAATATTTGAAGAAATAATGGAAAATATATATATATATATATATATATGAAACTTCTAAAACACCATACAAGTGTTCAAACCTTTACATAATTGAAAATAAAAAAGAAAAACCTATTACATTAATAGGATTTCATCAAAACCCTAGAAAAGGAGACTAGCCACTCATGGAAGAGTGAAAGGAGGTAGATGGAGAAGAAGCCACCATGGGAGACATGCTTGAAACTTCAAGTTCCTTTTCTTTTCAAACCCTAGCCTCCCTTTCTTGACAAAACAACTTCCGAACCCTAATCCAGCCTTTTTCTTGCCTATTTATACTTCTGGTGTCTTTCCAAATAGGTTTAAAACATCTAGCACATTTTCCCAAAAAAAGTCAACGCACGTGTGGAAAAGTCAACGCACGTGCGGACAAAGTCAATGCATGTGCGGAAAAATCAACTCTCTCCAAATTCTGTCTTTTTGTCTATTTTATGCTCCGACTATGTACAGCCTCAATGATGTACAATTCGGCCTTAATCACACTCCTTTACATTCCTCCACCAAGTCCTTCATCCCAATGCCACTCCATGTTCACCGACGGTAACAATGGGGCTCATTTTTTTAGTCGCCACAGCCCCACCACTCCCTCTACTATCACAACTCTTTATCTCTTTCTCACTCGCACTCACACTTTCTCTCTTTACTCTTGTTTGTTGTTGGTCTGGTTTGTGTAGGTTTGATTTTTAGCTGGATTGTTGTACAAAGTGGAGGGGTTAGTGGTGGTGGACATGGGTTTTTTTTTTTGTGTGTGTGGGGCTATAATGGTGGGTAGTTGTAATTTTTTTGGTTGGTTGTGAGTGGTTTCCATGAGGTAGCTTGAAGATTGTAGCAAATTATGCATGTAACATGCTTGGTTTATTGCTTCAAAGAATTAATTTGTCCTGATCACAAATGGGTCTGTGTTTGTCTTCAAAATTGGATCTAAGTTTGTCTTCCTCTTTTTTTTTAATAATGGATGAGCATTGAATTCTAGGTTTGTGATTTGGGTTTGCCATGGTTGTGCAATCCCTGAATGAGAATTATTGTAGATGCTTTAGATGAGTTGAAGCTGGGAGCTTGATAATCTTATATAAATATACATATATATATATATATATATACTTCATATAATCTTTGAGGTGTTGGGAGCTTGATAATCTTTATATATATATATATATATTTCATTTCCTAAATCCTAATAAAATTATATATACATATACATATATTGAAGCTATGTATTCCCATCTCGATGGGATAGCAATGGTAAAAGGCAGGAAGTGTAGTTATAGTGAAGAAGGGAAAGAAGATAGAAGGAGGGCATGGTAGTTGCCGGGTGTCTTCTTTGAGAGAGAAAAAAATAAATAAATACAGTAAGAGAAATGAAATAAAGTGAGGATATAATTGGTATTTAAGAAATTTAACAGCTGACATAATAACTTCAATTAGGTCAACTAACAGTCAACAAATATATGGGGCAATTTGTACTGTGACTTTAAATCTCGAGGAGAGGAATGTAATTTGTAGAATGTGAGGGGAGTATTTGTATTAAAGTTAAACCTCAAGAGGTGTGAGTGTAATTTATCCAAATGAAAAATTCACATTTCATTTTTAAACACCCTCTTATTGTAAGAGGCTAAACGCGCCGGGGGGGGGGGGGGGGGAGGGGGAGAACAAGAAAATAAAGAGTATGTGGGGTGGGGTGGGGTGGGGTGGGGGGGGGGGGGGGGAACGAAAACAAGAAAAGAAAGAGTATGAAGAGTTAAAGTGGAGTGTAATATTACTCTATTTTTGGCTCTTCATACTCTTATGGTAAGAGGCTAAAAGACCAAAAAAAAAAAAGAAAAAAAAGTGAGAGAGGCTTAAAGTGAAGTGTGAATATAATTGCTTACAAAAATTGTCTACTTAGCAAAAATACCAAACAAGCAATTGTAAGGACTTTATTTTAGAAAAAGACCATTAAATTTAGGGACAAAAACAAAATCTTAAAGTGGAAAATTTTAAAATGTTTAAATATTATATGTGAAATTAAATTTTACAAAAGTTTAGTGGGGCAATTCCCCCACTTGCCTCGCCATGAGTGACTTTTTTTTTTTTTTTTTTTTCTATTTCTCTATCTTAAATGCAGTTTTAATTTACGATGATTATTTTTATGTTTCAAGATTTTCATTACATCATGTGATTAAAACTGCATGAAGAAGAAAATTTAAAGAATTTTGAATCTTTATACACACAATATGTTTGTGTCTACTTGTAATATTTAAAGATGTGTAGAGAGAGAGAGAGAGAGTTGTGTATTAACCATTGGTAGATGAGTTGCAAACAGATGCTGGTAGAAGAGAGCTAATTTAGAAAGTATGATAGTCGTTTTGTCGAGTCTTTTCGTCATGCAAAGCATAGCCCTTCTCTAAGGAGAAGAGAAGGAATAGGGAAACAAGCTGATAGGAAGCAAATAAGAAAAAAGTAATGGAAATGGAGGGAATTGAAATAGCCATTCTTCTGTAAACTTCTCTCAATGTGTTTCTACAAGCACTTATGTTTGTTTGGGTGGACATGAGCTTGGAATTGGACTAATAGTCCAATAAAATTATTAATCCGATGTTTGGTTAAACAATTAAAGTACGGACTAATTATTTTAAACTTGACTATTAGTTAAAATTAGGATACATAATCCAACGGATTCGTAGTCCTAAGACTATTAGTCATGGGAATGCTAATTCAGTCCGCCCAAACAAACATGGCCTTACTGTTATCTTATCTTTAGGTTAGTAAGCTTTATAAGCATTTGCATTTGCAAGGGATTTTCAAATTTCCACAGCCGCGTCACCCCACTAAACAAAGCTTTTAATATAATTATTCAAATATTATTAAGTACATTCAAAATATTGTGTGATTTTGCCTACATGACACTTTCAATAAATAAACTTGTAAAATGTGATTTGATGAAAAATACTATTGATGTCTAATTAATTTAATTTTTTATAAATATATTTTATTAGAAGTACCCTTGAAAAGAAGCTGTTTAAATTATCGTAGTGAGACACAGAGTGAACCTCATCAATGTACAACAAGAAGTCATCCCAATTCCCGTAATAAGTGAATTTTTTTAGTGAAACATTTAAGTGATATATAGTATTTCTCTTTTTAAAAATGGCTAAATTATGTTGATCTTGTCTGAGGTTTAGAAAAAAAAATATAGTAAGCTCTACAAGCTTTACATAATTCTATTCAATTTTTTTAAAGTTTTTATTCGGATAACACTTAGTCCCATTTCATCAGTAATTCGTATAGGTGAAAGAATGATATTATCATTTATTTTATATTAAAATTTATATTTTACTTTGTTTATTTTTATTCACACTATCTGTTTTAGTTTTAGTCTTTTTAATTTTATTAAAAAATATGTCAATATAATATACTACAAGAACAAAGGCATGGAATCTTCTTCCCTTTCGTGAGGTTGGGGTAATCATTAGGGAAAAAATTAGGGAATTAATTATTTTGAGTATTGTTTACGTGGTAATTTTGGTCTTCCTTATTTTATGCACTACTACAAATATAGATAAAGATCACACTTTTTTAGTGTGATGTATGTTTTTTAATCACACCTTTTAAGTTTTATTAAAGTGTGGTCTTTGAGAGTGTGATAAAAAATGGTCATTTTTAATCACACTTTTTAAGTGTCATTAAAGAATGCTTTCATCACATCTTTAAAGTGTGATTAAAAATATTTAGATCACACCTTTAAAGTGTGATTAAAAATATTTAGATCACACCTTTTAAGTGTGATTAAAAACATTTAGATCACAGTTTTTAAGTGTGATTAAAAACATTTAGATCACACCTTTTAAGTGTGATTAAAAACATTTAAATCACACCTTTTAAGTGTGATGAAAAACATTTAGATCACAATTTTTAAGTGTGATTAAAAACATTTAGATCACACCTTTTAAGTGTGATTAATAACATTTAGATCACATCTTTTAAGTGTGATTAATAACTAATAAAACCTGTAATAAAAAAAAATCGACATATTTGAAGAATAATCAATAATATTTTTATACGCGCATTTCAAGAATGTAATACACACTATACTATACTTTGAATCACAACCACATATTGAATAGAATAACGTCATACATTTCATAAATGAAAATTAAATATGTTCAAAAGTATATACAAAGGAATTAAATAAAAAGTTTTAAACCATGCTTACATATATTAAAAATAAAAAAACTTAAAAAACTAAATTCTTGAATTCTTTGACCATATTTTGCATCTCTCCAAGAATTTCTAACCTGAAAAATGAAAACAAAAATTAATTCAGAAACTGCTAAAAGCATATGAATAAACTAACTATTTGTAGAGATTGTTCTAGTCTTACAAAAGATAAAGTCCTACCGATCACACCCTTTCAAATGTCTTAAGACTTGGACAACAAGTATCATTTCTTATATCGCTGAAGGGAGGCAAAGATGAACTGAATGATGGAAAGTGGCTAGCAATCAATGAAGACAAGGTTTCCCCAGTCCTCCACAGGCAACAATTTGCTAACAGCACACAGGGTTGTCATTTGTTAAGTTCATCAGAACCTGCCACAAGGAGCATAGTATAAGTGTTGACAATCATCACATGAATCACAACCACGTTATAGCGACCCCAGTCTTTTCCCATTTGGTTGTTGTACCCGGACTTATGTTCCGTAGATTCAGTTGTTATTATATTGTTGTTGTTGTCCTTTAATTTCTTTTTTTTTTTTTGAGTTATAGGATATGTTGGGCAGGTTTTGTTACAGGTTGGTTGGGTTGGAAACCAAGTGTTGCTGTCCAGATTTTTGGACCTTCGCTCGAGCGAGGATTTGGTCGCTCGAGCGAGCAGTTGTTTTTAGTCCTTCGCTCGAGCCAGGTTTTGGTCGCTCGAGCGAGAGTCTGCGTCTGGGCTTAGGACCTGAGAGTTGTGTTTCTTGGCTCGAGCGAGCTTCCTTCACTCGAGCGAGCGAGGTGTATGTTTTCGAGTTCTTCGCTCGAGCGAGCATTTCGTCGCTCGAACGAGCTTCTGGATTGCAGACCTGAAGCATTGGAGTTTTTGCTCGAGCGAGCTTTTCTTCGCTCGAGCGAGTATTTCTTGTGTCTGGTCGCTCGAGCGACCATGTCTTCGCTCGAGCGAGCCTGTTCAGTTTAAATAGGCGAGCAGCGGGTTTTTGATCAGTTTTTCTATCTCTTTTTGTTTCCAAACCCTAGGTCCGACTTCTTCCCTCTCCTTCTCTCTTAGGTTTGATCTCTTTAGGGTGTGTTTCTACCCTAGTTGCTTTATTAAAAAGTTAGAGTGGGTCGAGGGCTACATTTTAATCTGAACAATCTTGGGTTTGGAGCACTTTGGATTTTGGGTCATCATCTCCGTCTTCTCAATCTTGGTTAATTCTTCGAGGTAGGGATTTCCTACTCCATCTTATGAGTTTTGTTCTAAGTTTTGGTACTTTAATATGGTGGGGGTATTTTGGTAATTTTGGGAAAAAACCTAGTTGTTTTAATAAATTGATTTGTACAATTAATTTGAGGAAAATTGGGAATATTGAATTCATGGAATTGGGGATTTATAAGTTTAAATGGTGTAGTTGGATTATTTAATCACTCTCCTATTTAAATGTTGAAATTATTATTGTTATTATATTTATTTTTTGTTTAGAAATAACTGTTTTGGGCTATCGGTGGAGAATAGTCATGATTGTTGTAGACATTGCATGTGGATTAGGGATAACTGAAACTAATCACATTAGTTAAGTCATTAATTTTGACTATTGAATTAATACAGAAAATACGTGTATTGATTGAGCATTGCATATGCATATTGTGTGGGATGAGATAGGGGATGTACTCCATGGTTTAGGGGAAGATAGGGGATGGACCTCTAAACCGGATTTTGTTTGGGAGGAGATAGGGGATGGACTCCATTAGCATCACTTTTATGTGTGCTTATTTATATTGAAGTGTTTTATTGATACAGCACTAAAATGTGTATCAATCTGGAAGTATGAAGTGTTTTGATATGAGCCTGAGTCTCATTTGTGTTGTTGATATTGGAAGTAATGTGAATATGCTATATAGTTCACAGTTGTAAGTTTGGCCAGGTTCTGAGCCATATTGATGATAATGGAAATTGATAAGTGTCATAGACATTAGGGTCTTAAGACTGTTTAGTGATATAATTGATTATCATGATTAACCATCTATTGAATGCTATTGCTTTATTCAATGCTTATAATTGGTTTTAGTATATTTCTACTGGGCTGTGGCTCACCCTTTAAGGGAACATCATTTTCAGGTCCAGGTGATTCGCTACCTCCAAGGACTTAGCTTAGAAGAAACCGGATTTTGAAGCCTTGTTTAAGTTATTTGTTTTTATTTGACTTACATGTAAACATTCAAGCCTAGGGCTTTATTTGTATTTGAGTTAGAACTCATAATTTTGTGTCCAAGTGTTGGCTTGGCAAGATGTAAGCCCGTAGGGCATTTATTTTTATGTTACATGTACTGTCTTTATTTAGTAAAACTCTGATGAATGAATTAATGAATTGTTTTCTTTGAATATTGCATGTCAATGATTTATATATAATGGGATTTTTTTTGAGGGCGTGACAACTTGGTATCAGAGCGTACCGGGTTTGAATACTTTGGGTACGTGGGAAGTGATTAGTATCACAATGGGTTCGTCTCGTTTGATAGAGACTTAGTGTAGTGTTATATGTTTGTATGATAACATGTTTATGTGATTATGTGGGTATGGAACGTAGTTTCTAGGATGTTGATTGGACCATTGAGTTTCTAGTAGTCTTGTTGGAAAGGCACTTGATCAATGCTGCTTCCAACCGGAACTATAGTAACGCTTCGGCACTATTATCATCCAGGAATGAAATTCGTAGGTGCTTATGTGATTATGTGCTTACGTGGAATGAATTATTGTTGTCCAATGCATTAGGACGCGAGTGTTTAGCTTCGGCACATTTATTAATGTGCTAACGTTTTTGTTTCCTTTATTAGGATGTCAGGACGAGGACGGACGCGGTAGGCGTGGTAGGCCGGGTAGGCAGGAGGTGCCTATGCCAGAGGAGATTCCGACAGTTCAGGAGGGAATTGGCCAGGCCAATGTGGCCGAACCAGTAGGCTAGCAGGCTATGGGCGCTTTGGCCCGAGAGATAGCAGGGGCATTCAGGGAGTCAGTAGGGATTCTCAGAGCTGAGAAGCAGGCTCAGGTTCATGTTACAGATACAGGTCCTTCTTTTCTGAAGAGGGAGTTCTTTCGGTCCAACCCGGACGAATTTTTAGGTGATCCTAAAGAGCCGCTTAAGGCAGACGAATGGCTCGAACAGACAACGAAGACGTTTGAGATGCTAGGCATTGAAGACGGGGTACTGAAGGTGACCTTGGCATCTTTCCAGCTTAAGGGGGATGCGGGTCAGTGGTGGAAGTTCACTAAGGGCAGTATAGGAGGGACTTGGGAGGCTTTCGTAGATGCTTTCCAGGAGAAGTTCTTGTCTTCAGCAGTTAAGGAGAGGTTGAGGGAGCAGTTTTGCCAGCTTAAGTAGAACAGTTCTTCAGTGGCCGAGTTTGAGGCCTCGTTTACTAGTTTGTTCAGGTTTGCACCTGAGTTGGCGTCTGGTGCGCTTGAGGAACGCCGTTGCATTGAGTTTGAGAAGAAGTTGAGGCGTGGCCTCAAGCTGAGAGTTGTAGGGTCTATGATTCGGGATTATGGGCGTCTGGTTGATGCTGCAGCCCATACTGAGATCATGATGCAGGAAGAGGAGGAAGGGCAGAAAGGCTCCAAGAGGAGTCAGGATGGTCAGAGTGATGGTAGGAGACAGAAGGGTTTTAACCCTCAGCAGTCTCAAGGTAGCTTTTCTAGATCGACTTTTCCTGTGCCGAGTGCTAGTTCTGGGAAAGGCAGCCAGGGGGACATTACCTGTTTCAAGTGTGGTCAGCTGGGCCACAAGTCTCCAGCTTGCCCGCAGAAGGGAGGAGGATAGAGAGCAGCGTCATCTTCGGCTCGATCTCAGAGCCAGAGTCAGGGTAGAGGCCAGCCGCTCTCGTGTTATCAGTGTGGTCAGCCAGGGCACATGAAGAGGTATTGCCCACAGTTGGGTGGCACACCTGGTGCATCTGGTTTGAGGCAGACTCAGGGTCAGCAGCCAGCACAGTCGGGTCAGGCCTCGAGGGCCAATCAGGGGGCTTCATCGTCCCAGTCTTGTGAGCAGTCTTATGCTCCTAGGGGTGAGCAGGTTGATCAGAGACCATCTGGGCGCGTGTATGCTGTTACCGCGCAGGACCTTGTACCGGCTCCTCTGTTGTGAGAGGTACCTTCTTATTTTGCAACTCGGTTGCTAATGTTTTGATTGATACGGGTGCATCTCATTCCTTTGTGTCTGCTGCATTTGCATCTGTTTTGGAGTTGGAGTTAGCACAGTTAGCATCTCCTATTTGTGTAGTGTCACCTCTTGCGGGTGAATTGATCTTGAAACAAGGTGTTAGGGGTTGTGATATAGAGGTCGACTATCATAGACTTCCGTTCCCTTTTGTAGTTATGCCATGAAGGGCTTTGATGTTATTTTGGGTATGGACTGGTTATCGTCATACCGGGCAGTTATTGATTGCTACCGCCAGAGGGTCACTTGTTGTACCGTGAGCGGGGAATGTTTTCATTTTTGGGGGACCGGGTTGGTAGTGTTTTGCCACCGGGGTATGATCTTCGAGGGCAGAGTGAGCTTAGTAGTCTACTTGCTAGCTTTGAGAGTGGTGAGTGTGATGAGACCCAACCTGTGTTGCCAAAAGTGGTTTGTGAGTACTCGGCCGTCTTTCCCGAGGATCTTGTTGGTTTGCCACCTCACAGAGAGATTGAGTTCTCTATTGACTTAGTGCCCGGCACGGCGCCGATTTTTATGGCACCTTATCGTTTTGCCCCAGCCGAGTTATTTGAGTTGAAGATTCAGCTCCAGGAGTTGCTAGATAAGGGCTATATCCGTCCTAGTGTTTCGCCGTGGGGAGCACCGGCCCTCTTTGTTAAAAAGAAAGGTGGTGCTTTGAGACTTTGTATAGATTACCGGAAACTGAATCGGGCTACAGTTAAGAATAAGTACCCTATGCCTCGTATAGATGATTTGTTCGATCAGTTGAAAGGTTCCCGCTGTTTCTCGAAGATAGACTTGAGATCGGGTTATCATCAGTTGAGAGTTAGGGAGGAGGATATTCCGAAGACGGCATTCCGTACGCGGTATGGCCACTATGAGTTTCTGGTGATGCCATTTGGGCTCACCAACGCACCGGCAGTGTTTATAGACTTGATGAACCGGATCTTCGGGAATTCTTAGATCGTTTTGTAGTTGTCTTCGTGGATGACATTCTGATTTATTCACCTTCGGAGGAGGAGCACGAGGAACACTTGAGAGTGGTGCTTGAGTTACTTAGAGCCCATAAGTTTTATGCTAAGTTTGGGAAGTGTGAGTTCTGGCTAGAAGAGGTCAAGTTCTTAGGCCATGTAGTTTATGGGAAAGGTGTGTCTGTTGATACATCCAAGACGGAGGCAGTGCAAGATTGGGCACAGCCTAAGAGTGTGTTTGAGATCTGCAGTTTTCTGGGGTTAGCTGGGTATTATCACCGGTTTGTGAAGGATTTCTCCAGGTTAGCTTCGCCTTTGACTAGATTGACTCGGAAGGGAGTCAAGTTTGTATGGAGTGAGACTTGTGAAAAGTCGTTCCAGGAGTTGAAAGTTAGATTGACCACCGCTCCAGTCTTGATTATTCCAGAGAGAGGGTTAGGTTATGCAGTCTATTGTGACACCTCACGAGAGGGTCTGGGTTGTGTGTTAATGCAAGTGGGGAAAGTGGTTGCCTATGGCTCGCGTTAGTTGAAAATTCACGAGCAGAATTACCCTACGCATGATCTAGAGTTAGCAGTTGTGATATTTGCCTTGAAGATTTGGAGGCATTATCTTTACGGTGAGAGGTTCGAGGTATTCTCGGATCATAAGAGTCTGAAATATCTGTTTACACAGAAAGACTTGAACTTGAGGCAGAGGAGGTGGATGGAGTTTATTGAGGATTATGACTTCGAGTTACATTATCATCCGGGGAAGGCCAATGTGGTGGCCGATGCCCTTAGCAGGAAACCTGTTGGTGACATAGCTAGTATAGCCATCCGAGAGTGGGAGATGTTGGGTGCACTTGGAGAGTTTGATTTGCTTCTGGGTGAATCCGTTGAGGCTGCGGCCTTGTTTTCTGTTGTTGCGCAGCCTACACTTGTGACTCGAGTGTTAGAGGCTCAGAGGGGTGACCTTGAGGTAGAATCCGTTCGAGAGAAGATCTCCAGTGGGAAGGTTGAGAAGGGTTTGACGGTGTATCCCGACCTGAGTGTGAGATACCGAGACCGTTTGTTTGTGCCGGAGTCTTGCCGAGAGGAGGTACTCCGAGAGTTTCATCATTCGCGCCTTGCAGTGCATCCGGGAGGCACTAAGATGTATCGGGATTTGGGTCGCCAGTTTTGGTGGCGGGGTATGAAGAGAGATGTGGCAGCTTTCGTGTCTAAATGCCTTACTTGTCAGCAAGTGAAGGCCGAACATCAGAGGCCAGCGGGTTTGTTGCAACCCTTGCCTATTGCCGAGTGGAAGTGGGAGCATGTCACTATGGACTTCGTTGTAGGTCTTCCGAAGACTCAGCGGGGTAGTGATGCTATTTGGTGGTTGTAGACCGGTTGACTAAGTCGGCGCACTTCATTCCTATGCGCGTGAGAGATTCGGTAGATCATCTTGCCGACTTGTACATTCGGGACATAGTGAGGTTGCACGGGGTCCCAGTGACGATCGTCTCAGATAGAGATCCTCGTTTTACTGCTAGGTTGTGGCAGAGTTTGCAGAGTGCCTTAGGCACTAAGTTGACCTTTAGCACGGCTTATCATCCTCAGACTGACGGGCAGTCCGAGCGTACTATTCAGATCCTTGAGGATATGCTTCGGGTTGTGTTCTTGATTTCAGTGGGTCGTGGGAGAGGCACTTGCCATTAGTGGAGTTTGCCTACAACAACAGTTTCCAGTCCAGTATCGGTATGGCACCGTTTGAGGCCTTGTATGGCCGACCGTGTAGGTCTCCCGTTTGTTGGGCCGAGGTGGGTGATGCACCTTTGTTGGGTCCGGAGTTGGTGAAGGAAATGACGGAGAAAGTTGAGTTTATCCGTAAGAGGCTTGTTACAGCCCAGAGTCGTCAGAAATCTTATGCCGACCGTAGAAGGAGACCTTTAGTATTTGAGGTGGGTGATCATGTCTTTCTGAAGATATCACCTAGACGGGGATTGATGAGGTTTGGGAAGAGCGGGAAGTTGTCCCCTCGGTTCATTGGTCCTTTTGAGATCCTTGAGAGGATTGGCGAGGCTGCTTATCGTTTAGCTTTGCCACCGCAGTTGTCCGGAGTACATGACGTGTTTCATGTGAGTATGCTTCGGAAGTATGAGCCGGATCCATCACATGTGTTGGATTGGACTGATTTAGTGGTTGATGAGGATGTCTCGTATGAGGAGAGACCGGTTCGGGTCTTGGATAGGCGGGATCAAGTTTTGCGAGGCAAGACCATCCCTTTGGTAAAGGTTCTATGGAAACATCACGGGGTGGAAGAAGCCACTTGGGAACGTGAATTGGAAGTCCGCGAGAAATATCTGAACATGTTTATTGTTTTGTAATCTTGTATTTAGATTTTGTAATATTGTTGAACTTAAGAGCTTTATATATGTCTTAAGTTGGAAAACATTGAGAATGTTTTGGTTTAATGATAATATTTTGAAACTTGCTTCAATATGGAAGTTTAGTGTAACAGTTATATGTTGAATATATTGTTGAATTAGAGTTATATCATGAAATTGAATATGATATTGAAAACTGTTGAAATTGAAAGGAAAATGCATAATACTGTTGCAGGTTATAATATATGTTGTTTTATATACATATTGTGAGATGCCTCTTGATAAGAGATGAAATGGCCAGTTTTGGGTCAAGTTGTTCATTATTAAATTGTCATATTGTTGGAATTTGAGAAAAACTTGTTTTCGAAAACTTATGCTTAATTTCAGGGACGAAATTCTTTTAAGGGGGGGAGGTTATAGCGACCCCGATCTTTTCCCATTTGGTTGTTGTACTCGGACTTATGTTCCGTAGATTCAGTTGTTATTATATTGTTGTTGTTGTCCTTTAATTTTTTTTTTTTTTTGAGTTATAGGATATGTTGGGCAGGTTTTGTTACAGGTTGGTTGGGTTGGAAACCAAGTGTTGTTGTGCAGATTTTTGGACCTTCGCTCGAGCGAAGATTTGGTCGCTCGAGCGAGCAGTTGTTTTTAGTCCTTCGCTCGAGCCAGGTTTTGGTCGCTCGAGCGAGAGTCTGCGTCTGGGCTTAGGACCTGAGAGTTGTGTTTCTTGGCTCGAGCGAGCTTCCTTCGCTCGAGCGAGCGAGGTGTATGTTTTCGAGTTCTTCGCTCGAGCGAGCATTTCGTCGCTCGAGCGAGCTTCTGGATTGCAGACCTGAAGCATCGAGTTTTTGGCTCGAGCGAGCTTTTCTTTGCTCGAGCGAGTATTTCTTGTGTCTGGTCGCTCAAGCGACCATGTCTTCGCTCGAGCGAGCCTGTTCAGTTTAAATAGGCAGCAGCGGGTTTTTGATCAGTTTTTCTATCTCTTTTTGTTTCCAAACCCTAGGTCCGACTTCTCCCTCTCTTCTCTCTTAGGTTTGATCTCTTTAGGGTGTGTTTCTACCCTAGTTGCTTTATTAAAAAGTTAGAGTGGGTCGAGGGCTAAATTTTAATCTGAACAATCTTGGGTTTGGAGCACTTTGGATTTTGGGTCATCATCTCCGTCTTCTCAATCTTGGTTAATTCTTCGAGGTAGGGATTTCTTACTCCATCTTATGAGTTTTGTTCTAAGTTTTGGTACTTTAATATGGTGGGGGTATTTTGGTAATTTTGGGAAAAACCCTAGTTGTTTTAATAAATTGATTTGTACAATTAATTTGAGGAAAATTGGGAATATTAGTTGAATTCATGGAATTTGGGATTTATAAGTTTAAATGGTGTAGTTGGATTATTTAATCACTCTCCTATTTAAATGTTGAAATTATTATCGTTATTATATTTTATTTCTTGTTTAGAAATAACTGTTTTGGGCTATCGGTGGAGAATAGTCATGATTGTTGTAGACATTCCATGTGGATTAGGGATAACTGAAACTAATCACATTGGTTAAGTCATTAATTTTGACTATTGAATTAATACAGAAAATACGTGTATTGATTGAGCATTGCATATGCATATTGTGTGGGAGGAGATAGGGGATGTACTCCACGGTTTAGGGGAAGATAGGGGATGGACCTCTAAACCGGATTTTGTTTGGGAGGAGATAGGGGATGGACTCCATTAGCATCACTTTTATGTGTGCTTATTTATATTGAAGTGTTTTATTGATACAGCACTAAAATGTGTATCAATCTGGAAGTATGAAGTGTTTTGATATGAGCCTGAGTCTCATTTGTGTTGTTGATATTGGAAGTAATGTGAATATGCTATATAGTTCACAGTTGTAAGTTTGGCCAGGTTCTGAGCCATATTGATGATAATGGAAATTGATAAGTGTCATAGACATTAGGGTCTTAAGACTGTTTAGTGATATAATTGATTATCATGATTAACCATCTATTGAATGCTATTGCTTTATTCAATGCTTATAATTGGTTTAGTATATTTCTACTGGGCTGTGGCTCACCCTTTAAGGGAACATCATTTTCAGGTCCAGGTGATTCGCTACCTCCAAGGACTTAGCTTGGAAGGAACCGGATTTTGAAGCCTTGTTTTAAGTTATTTGTTTTTATTTGACTTACATGTAAACATTCAAGCCTAGGGCTTTATTTGTATTTGAGTTAGAACTCATAATTTTGTGTCCAAGTGTTGGCTTGGCAAGATGTAAGCCCGTAGGGCATTTATTTTTATGTTACATGTACTGTCTTTATTTAGTAAAACTCTGATGAATGAATTAATGAATTGTTTTCTTTGAATATTGCATGTCAATGATTTATATATAATGGGATTTTTTTTGAGGGCGTGACACACGTCAAACAAATTCTCAATAAAACACATTTTCAGCCACTCCATTGCAGATGCTCTCATCTTTTCTCCAACTTCTACATTTCAATATTCTATTTGACATAAGTAAAACCAATAATATAAAAAATATTTGGAACTGATGGACAACTTATTAATGTTGTAATTTATCAAAGATATTTTGTTACAGGAAGAATCATGCTCTCTTATTCATTTTCTATTTTTCTTCCTCGAATAAACAACACACAATCAAATCCTAAAATCAATCAAGTTTCAGAGCAAAGCACACATCCTTGGGAATCAATTCAGAACAAGGTGGCTTAATGATAGCTGTTAATGTCATCAACTACATGTAAAACGATAAAATTTGTATGCTATGTTGCCTGTTTTCTTTATGTTGAAGTTCACACCAGTCACTATTGTTTATCTATTGTTTTGAATCATTTCTTTTGCATATGAAGTTTATGCTATTAGTGGTGGTGGTGGTGGTGGTTAAGTTTCTATTTTCCTATATACTTGTGTTACTCGTTTTATTGTTGTTACTTATCAAAGAAAAAATTACTATAATAATTTTTTGCAATAATTAGGCACCTTGGTATTAACAGGCCTTATTAACTCAAATTACTTAATACACTTTATGGGTAAATATCTAATTACACATGTTAGACAAATACAGATTTGAGACAAATGATGAGTCATAAATACATTTTTATAAAAATTTTCGGTATTCATAAAACAACTGAATAACATTAAATTGGGCATGGTTAAGTTTGAAGACATTAGGTTATGGTGTGCCAATATCAAAAATGCATAAAGCCTTCCATCCCAAAGCACATTCCATCCTCCTATCACTAATTTCAATAAGAATAATGATACATAAACATAGTTTTTATATATGATTCTCATAAATTCAAAAATATCATTCATTTTCAAATCATTTTCCTTTCACTAATATTACTTAAACAAGCAGTAAGTAATAAATAATAAAATGATTATTAGGAAAAGTTGAGAAAGAGCTAACCTTTGTGTAGACGTCCCCGAACGCCCTGGGAGGGTTAAGTCCCGTTCTGTTCATATTGGGGTCACTACAGTTCAAGGACTCAAATGTCACGGTTCTTAATCTTGAACCAAAGAGTCCAAATCCGGCAAATCGTTTTGAAAACAGATTTTTTGAAAGAAGTGCCAAACATGGACTGCTTTGCCAGATACAGAGTTGCCACCTAAATGTTTTTTAATGGGAAATTTAGGAAACCCTGACTCGGTGCCAAAGGCCACGTGTCCGTCATCACCAAAGTTGCCTCGGCTCGGGAACTTGGGTACGATTGGGGAAGGTCACTTCGTGAGCACCCCCGCTCGCCCGGTCAAAGACCGGCCTCTACTAACCATGATATCTTATTTTGAAAACATTGTGAGTTCTTATTCCAGTTATTAGCCTAGGTTACTATGTGATGCTCGCAGCAAACAAGTATAGACTGGGCCGCCTGAATTGGAACAAAACATTTCATGTTTATTTGTTTGAAAATGGTTTGATGGTGCTACTCGCAGGTAGGCTAAGACGTGAATTTGCCACCCTCGGGTGGGCTTAGAAAACATGATTTTGCCACTATCTAGTGGGCTTAAAACCAACATTTGATGAATTGTCCAATCCAAGTAACTCAGCCTCCACCCACAGGCATTCAAGGCAGTTTATATCACATAAGCAAATAGCCTCATGGTAAGCATGCTATTCATGGCAACACTCACACGCATGCAAGGATGCTAAAGCATAAAAACTCACCGAGTACTCCAAGCCAAAAACAAAAATTGATTAGAAATCATGCATGATCCTAAATATACAGGAATGCCTAATGCAACACATGCAATAATGCAACTAGAGCAGGCTCGGCTATTCTAAACATGGCATATGAAATGCTACAACTAACACGTATTCAATTTGGAATTGAAATACAAATGCAGTTTGTATGATGTGCCGAGCCCGGTGCGTGCAAAACAGATGAATGATGCAAACATGCTGTCATACTGTATGCGAATTGAAATATGCCCTATATCTAACCATCGTAAGCAGGTAAATAAAAGGGAAGAAAGACGTGGGGTTGGAAAACATACATCACACTCACCCACACTTATTACAATTATGCCCTCGCGCAGAGGGTCCGAATAAATAATACAGTCCGAATAAAAGAATAATACATTCCGAAATAATATACATATTCTTAATTAATTAACAGATTAACTAAGAAAAACTGTAAACTGGCATGCAAGCCAGGGGCTGCCTCGATTCTGATGAATGCTGCAAGTTTGGGCTGCCTTGCGCAGAAATCCACTAGGATGCCCCAACTAGCCTCTGTTTGCAATGTTTCTCGAAATGCGTGCCAGACTCCGAAAAGCTGCTAATTCTAGATTTTGCTGCAACAGAGAGCAGGAGAGGGGCATAGCAATGTATTTCACAGATATATGCATGCCTCGATTCTCGTGCCACCAATCACGCATATCGATGCGTACCAGACGGGCACGCAAACCGAGGAAATAATCCTAAGGCATGAAATGGCATACACAATGCAATTGGTCTTACACTAACATGAGTAAGCCTCAGCCACACTCACATAAGAGGCCGTCGGATAAAAAAAGAGTGCCTCGAAATGTGTGCCCACGGGCACACAAACCGAGGCAATGGCATGAAAGCATGAAATGACATACACGATGCAAATTAGGCTTATACCAACATGAGAGGGCCTCAGCCACACTCACACGGGAGGCCGTCGGATAAAAAGTGAGGTGCCTCGAAATACGTGCCCACGGGCGCGCAAATCGAGGTGATGCATTAAAGCATGAAATGACATACACGATGCAAATTGGGCTTATACCAACATGAGAGGGCCTCAGCCACACTCACACGGGAGGCCGTCGGATAAAAAGTGAGGTGCCTCGAAATACGTGCACACAGGCACGCAAACCGAGGCGATGATAGAGGAGCATGAAATGGCATGAAAATGCAAATTGGGCTTACACTAACATGAGAGGGCCTCAGCCACACTCACACGGGAGGCCGTCGGATAAAAAGTGAGGTGCCTCGAAATACGTGCCCACGGGCGCGCAAACCGAGGTGATGCATTAAAGCATGAAATGACATACACGATGCAAATTGGGCTTATACCAACATGAGAGGGCCTCAGCCACACTCACACGGGAGGCCGTCGGATAAAAAGTGAGGTGCCTCGAAATACGTGCCCACGGGCGCGCAAACCGAGGTGATGAATTAAAGCATGAAATGACATACACGATGCAAATTGGGCTTATACCAACATGAGAGGGCCTCAGCCACACTTACACGGGAGGCCGTTCGGATAAAAAGTGAGGTGCCTCGAAATACGTGCACACAGGCACGCAAACCGAGGCGATGATAGAGGAGCATGAAATGGCATGAAAATGCAAATTGGGCTTACACTAACATGAGAGAGCCTCAGCCGCACCCACACAAGATGCCGTGAGATGAAAATGAAGTGCCTCGAAATGCGTGCCCACGGGCACACAAACCGAGGCGGTGTATAAAGGCATGAAAATGCAAATTGGGCTTACACTAACATGAGAGGGCCTCAGCCACACCCACATAAGATGCCGTGAGATGAAAATGAAGTGCCTCGAAATGCGTGCCCACGGGCACACAAACCGAGGTAGTGACATACAGGCATGAAATGGCGTGCAAATGAAACGTGGCATATGGTATATGAAAAATGCAAATTTCAGTAGCTAAAATGATGCACAATAGCCCCCGAATTATGACAAAATTACACCCGATGCCCGAAATGCAATGTTATGCACCCGAAACGGCCTACAGCCCTACTAAACATGCACAATATGGACATAACATGTAAAACAGTAGCAAGGCAGCCCCTAAACTAGCATTTTTTCAGTATAAAGTATGGCCAAACAATGATCACAAGTATGACAAAAATAGCTTGCAAAAAAATGGGGGAAAGAGGAGAATTACAAAGCAAGTGGTATATACAATGCTCAAACTGAAAAACACAGTTCTACAAAATTAAAGAGGGGCCAAAAATATGTACATTTACAAGAGATGACATCTCCCAATTCAGTATGTAGATAGGCTAAACATAGCATGCAAAATAATGAGCCAACAAAGGCTATAACATGAGGTAGCAAAAGGATGCACCAAACAGTCTTGGACCCTTAACAAAATATGACAAGAAGGACAAAATAAGACTCTTTCCTAGCCTGATGAAGGCTCAAAACAGAAGCTAAGAAAGCCAAACAAAGCATGCAATTTTACGGTAAATTGGAAGAATTATGAAGCAAGTGTAAGATGGAGTTACCAAACATGGTTGATCCCTTCTTCAATGTTGAATAGGGGCTCAAAATAAGCACACTCACAGTATATTTCATGCTCGAAAACAGATCACTCATGAGCTAAAAATAGCATGCAAGAGCAAGGGTAAGACATGAATTCAAAGCAAGTGGCATGCAGAGCATTAAAACAAGGTTGAGCCCTTCTTCAATGTTGAAGGGGGGCTCAAAATAAGCATAATATCAGTTCATGAGATGCTCCAAATCAGATCACAAACAGGCCAAATAAATCATGCAATTTTACGGTAAATTGGAAGAATTATGAAGAAAGTGCATGATAGAGAGGCCAAACATGGTTGAGCCCTTCTTCAAAGTTGAAGAAGGGTTCAAAATAGGCCCACTCACAGTATATATCAGGCTCGAAAATGGATCACTCAAAAGCCAAACAAAGCATGCAATTTATTGGCCTAAAGAGTGGTATTGAAAGAGGTGCATCATGGAGACACCAAACAGCTGAGCCCTTCTACAAAGTTGTAGGGGGGCTCAAAATAAGCCTAAAACCAGTAGGGGTCGGAGCCCAAAACAAAAGCAAATAGGGTAAAGAATTGACTCAAAGTTGTGCTCAAAAAAAAGGAAATAGAGTCTTACCCTTGAAGATCTAACTTTGATGGCTTCTTGGCTTCAATTTGTTGATCCCTAGCCTTTGAAAATCACTCCTTTACTGCTGAAATGGAGGTGGTGATGGTGGTGCTTAGGGTTGATGAAGAGAGGAGCTAGAAACTTGAAGCTTTTTAGGGTTTTTGGCTATGGAAATGGAGGTTTTGGAAGAGAGGCTCTTGAGATGAAATTTTGTAACCTCAACAAAGGAGCTGTCCAGCCCCTTAAGAGGACCAAAAAGGGTGTAAAAGGGGAGGGAAATGCATCCAAGCTTTCCCTCCCAAAATATCCCCCGGAGGACAGGGATATTTTGAAAAGCAGCTGGACAGCTGTAAAGGGTTCAAAAGCAGAAAGCTGGCCGGCCAGGTGGATTTCTTGAAGGTGGCCGGCCGGCCACCCCAACTGGTCGGCCAGCCACTCCCCCTGGCCGGCCGGCCATGGCCAAAAAAGAAGTGAAGAATTGCTGGCCGACCACCATGTTTTGGTGTCCTCCCAGGTGTGTAGAACAAGGTTCCAAGGTTGGAATTTGGCAACTCTGAAACAGGAGTCACAACATTGAACTTGAAAGAGAGGCTCAAAAATGAAAATCACAATTACTGGCCGACCAGTCCTTTTTAGGGTCCTCCCATATGCCCTCATCACAAATATGTGGTTTTGGTTGGAAGAAAATGGCCCTAGGGTATTCAACATTAGCCCGGAAGTGAGAAAAACGGGCGCCGGCGGAGTACAACTGGTTATCTGAGACAATTGCTGGCCTCTCACCCTCCAGTGATCTTCCTGGTGCTAAAACAGAGGTACCTGCCAAAATTGAACAAAAACTGATGCAAAATGAATGCTCGGGGGCCAAACCGCGAGGTTCGGGACCCGAAAACCGGCTGTAAGCATCGAAAGTGGCATTCAGCCGCGAAGTGGGTATCTGAGATGCCAGTGTTCCTCGTTATGATAAAACAGAGGCACTTGCCAAGACTGAACAAAAACCGATGCAAAACGAATGCTCGAGGGCCAAACCGCGAGGTTCGGGGCTCGAAAACCGGCTGTAAGCACCGAAAGTGGCATTCAGCCACGAAGTGGGTATCTGAGACCCCAGTGTCCCTCGGTATGATAAAACAGAGGCACTTGCCAAGAACCGGAGGAATCGGAGATGGTTGGGCGGTCCCGAACCGAGGCACACGGCCTGACGGCTCCGAAAACCGGGAACCGGGCTCCGAAATGGGCAAAATGGCCTACGGCCACGAAATGTAGCCCACGGCCACCGAGAGATAGCCTACAGGACTACTCCCTTCCCTCAGGAAAGAAAACAGAGAAAACCAAGTCTGGTTCGCAAACCGAGGCAAGGCACAGAAGAGGATTCGGAAGTTCGGAGGCAGGGCGCACGGCCGCGACTCTGAGACTTCTGAACGAGCACAATATGCAACATCACCGAGCGCTCAATCGGTGACGTCTGAGTCTTAAGGTCAGTCAAAAATGGGGTGTCTACAGTTGCCCCTCTTTGACAGAACTCGGAAGTCATAACAATGACGGGAATGAATGTCAAAGCCCAGAGACGACCCATTTTTGACAAGGCCGAAGACTTAGACAATCATACAAGATAAACAGAGATATGTGCCCGCAGGCGTGCCTTCAGGCAAAAGGGGGCAAAATGCAAATGATAGGCACGGAGCCAGGTGATTATGCAAGTGGAGTAAGCTGTAATGAAGCAAGTATTGACAAATAGATGCAACAGTTTTAAGCAAGAATGCAAAGCAACGACTACATTTCATGCAGTTAGGAATGCGGAGAATTATTCAATTCTCGTCGCGTCTCACACGGAGAAGATACGATACCTGCGCAATTCGTCTGGTCGCACCAGCCTCAAATGAACCGTACATACAATATCGTGCCTGCAAAATAGAGAAATTCAACAAGAACAATATGCTAACAACATATATTCAATGTGATTCCTGTAATTCCAAAAAGTCTGACACACGCAGTGTCGGCGGGTGAACATATCACAATGCGAGAAAAGATAATGCGTGACAACGCATGTTCAAGCATAGAGGCATGGTACACCAAGAAATCACACATGACAATGCAAAACATTCATGAGAATGCAAATTATGAGCCTAATAATGCAAAACGAGCACAAATCAGGGTGCCCGTTTGTTGCGCAACAACGAGCTGGGAAACGCGCATTTCGGCGACGGCAACTCGATCGCGGCCTCTGATTCACCTCCGAGAGGTCACAACATGTTTAAAAAGGATACACTCTGATTTTGATGAATAATGATGAGACACATGTCAGAAATTGCAATTGAAGTTCCGGTGGAGCAATTCGGCGCCAGAAAGTGCACTTTTCTTAAACTTTTTCAGGTCCCGGGAACTCCGATTTTCCTCAAAATTTGCAGAGAGGTAGGGGAGGGGGTGGGGACCATGGTCGGCCAGCTCATTGCCCTAGGAGAGGCCATCGGCCAGGGGAGGAAAAGCAAATGGCCGGCCAGCCAGAAAAGGTGGCCGGCCGGCCACCTGCCAAAAGCAGGGGCATTTTGGTCATTTTGGAGATTTCTATATATATACTTGCCCACTCACTCCGAAATCACACCCACAGTCGTGAAATCTTCTTCTCTTGCTCCCTAAACCATTTTCTCCTTCAAATCTGCATTTTATACACGTCCTCCGGCCTTCCACGCAAATTGTTTTCGCGAAATCTTCCAGCGTTAAGCACTTTGACCGACTAAATTTTTGATTCCGGGGCTTCTCTTCTCATTGTCACCACTTGAGGTAAGTTTGTCTCATTATTTGGAAGATTTTTCCGGGAGTTGACTTTTGTTGACTTTTCATTTCCCGAGAGTTGACTTTTGTTGACTTTTTCCAATTTTGGCTCATTTTTGCTCATTTTTGCTCCTTTTTGCAGATTTCTCGAAATGGCAGGCAATTTCCTCACGGCGGAGGTCTTCCAGGTGCCGGAGATGATTTTGACATTATGGCATTGCCCCCGAGGGTCCGCCTTTTATTCCCGGGAGGTACGCCCCGCCGGCACATAGGCTTCCGCGAGCCGTTTTCCGTCATTTCACCGATTTCAACGATCGGGTACCAGGGGATCTTCTTCTGCGAGAGCCGGAGCAGCACCTCTCTCACGAGGCACGAGAGGTATTTTACTTCATTCTCTGTGATTTTTTTGCATTTTGTAGCTTTGCTATGCTTGAACACACAGTTGTAGCTTATGACTTAGTACTTTGTCTGCATTCTGAATATGCAACTCAAACACTTGGATTGCTGAACACACGGCTCACTGACTGATTGATTGTGAACACACAGCTCAAAACACATATTTACTGAACACGCAGCCCAGATAGAAATAAAGCGAACACGCAGCCCACTGATTTTTCTGAAATTTGAACACGCAGCCCAAATAATAAATTTACTGAACACGCAGCCCAGATTTATGAACACGCAGCCCACAGATTATTCTGAAATTTGAACACGCAGCCCAAATAACAAATTTACTGAACACGCAACCCAGATTTAGTGAACACGCAGGCCACAGATTTTTCTGAAATTTGAACACGCAGCCCAAATTTAGTGAACACGCAGCCCACTGATTTTTCTGAAATTTGAACACGCAGCCCAAATACCAAATTTACTGAACACGCAGCCCAGATTTAGTGAACACGCAGCCCACAGATTTTTCTGAAATTTGAACACGCAGCCCAAATAACAAATTTACTGAACACGCAGCCCAGATTTAGTGAACACGCAGCCCACTGATTTTTCTGAAATTTGAACACGCAGCCCAAATAACAAAATTACTGAACACGCAGCCCAGATTTTAGTGATAGTGAACACGCAGCCCACAGATTTGTTTCTGAAATTTGAACACGCAGCCCAAATACCAAATTTACTGAACACGCAGCCCAGATTTAGTGAACACGCAGCCCACTGATTTTTCTGAAATTTGAACACGCAGCCCAAAACCAAATTTACTGAACACGCAGCCCAAATTTAGTGAACACGCAGCCCACTGATTTTTCTGAATTTGAACACGCAGCCCAAATTTAGTGAACACGCAGCCCACTGATTTTTCTGAAATTGAACACGCAGCCCAATACCAAATTTACTGAACACGCAGCCCAGATTTAGTGAACACACAGCCACAGATTTTTCTGAAATTTGAACACGCAGCCCAAATAACAAATTTACTGAACACGCAGCCCACTGATTTTTCTGAAATTTGAACACGCAGCCCAAATTTAGTGAACACGCAGCCCACTGATTTTTCTGAAATTTGAACACGCAGCCCAAATACCAAATTTACTGAACACGCAGCCCAAATTAGTGAACACGCAGCCCACTGATTTTCTCTGAAATTTGAACACGCAGCCAAATACCAAATTACTGAACACGCAGCCCAGATTTAGTGAACACACAACCCACAGATTTTTCTGAAATTTGAACACGCAGCCCAAATAACAAATTTACTGAACACGCAGCCCAAATTTAGTGAACACGCAGCCCAATTTTTTCTGAAATTTGAACACGCAGCCCAAATACCAATTTACTGAACACGCAGCCCCGATTTAGTGAACACGCAGCCCACAGATTTTTCTGAAATTTGAACACGCAGCCCAAATAACAAATTTACTGAACACGCAGCCCAGATTTAGTGAACACGCAGCCCACTGATTTTTCTGAAATTGAACACGCAGCCCAAATAACAAAATTACTGAACACGCAGCCCAGATTTAGTGAACACGCAGCCCACAGATTTGTTTCTGAAATTTGAACACGAAGCCCAAATACCAAATTTACTGAACACGCAGCCCAGATTTAGTGAACACGCAGCCCACTGATTTTTCTGAAATTGAACACGCAGCCCAAATACCAAATTTACTGAACACGCAGCCCAGATTTAGTGAACACGCAGCCACTGATTTTTCTGAATTTGAACACGCAGCCCAAATAACAAATTTACTGAACACGCAGCCCAGATTTAGTGAACACGCAGCCCACAGATTTAGTGAACACGCAGCCCACAGATTTTATTTGCACACAGCTCATTCGCTTCATTTGCACACACAGCTCATTCACTTCATTTGCACACAGCTGATTCACTTCATTTGCACACAGCTCATTCATTCATTTGCACACAGCTCATTCACTTCATTGCTGATACATGCATTCATTCTAAATGCAGGCTGGCTCTCGCACCGTGCGAGGTTATGGCTCCACTGCCGCGAGGGAATGGTATGCTGAGCTTCCGGAAGCTGTCCGAGACTTGGTTGACTTTGCAGGATTCGGACCATTCTGCAGGGGGTTATCACACTGTCATATCAGTAGGACATTGTTTGCTGCTCTGGCTGAGAGATGGTGGGACACCACCAATTCTTTCCATTTTTCTGCCACCGGGGATATGACCATGACCCCATTAGACTTTGCTGTACTCACTGGCCTAGACGTAGGCGGTGGAACCATTCCCTACGACGAGGATATGGGTGAGTGGGAGGCTGCTTGGATTCATCTATTGGGGGCTCGCCCACCTGTAGACAGAGCTTCCGGGAGAGAGTCCGGTATACTTGGTTCTCTTCCCACTTCGGAGGCCAGAGATGGAGCCTGAGTCTCCCGAGGAGATTGAGCAGTACACCCGCGGTTTCCTCATGTTCCTCTTTGGCACCACTCTGTTTGCTGATAGAGGGAACATGGTCGGGCTGTATCTCTTGAGTGCCCTAGTAGACCTATCACAGGTCAATCAGTATGATTGGGGGGGCGCTGGCCTGGCTACCCTTTATTGTTACATGAGCGCAGTCTCTCGCACGCGGGGGGACTTACTCGGCGGCTACTGGAGAGCTTGGGAGGTACATTCTGTCCTCTTGATTTACATTTTTGCTCCTCATTACTTATTCACTGCACACACGGCGCACTTTGCATTCTGTATTCTGCCTTTAGCACTTTGTATTCACATTCCGCACTGCTTTTCTCAGCTATGGGTATACGCATATTTCCCCACATTAGCCCCGGAGATGGAGGTGGCAGGACCTCCTATGACTCCGTTTTCATTGATGTTTGAGGGCGAGCACCTATCGAGGCCTCGAGAGACTCTCTTCTCTCTGCGACAGTACTTCGACACCGTGCGCGCGACAGAGGTATTCAGAACTCTCAGTTCCTTTCATTTTCATCTTTGATCTGCTTTGTATTTCTTGATTTCTGATTGATTTGTACACTGGTTATCCGCAGATCACCTGGCAAACCTGGGCAGTCTTTGGCGACGATCTCGAGAATCAGTACCCCGGAGGGTCGACTAGTTCCCAGTATAGGTTCCTGCTCGAGGGACCAGTCTGGCAGGGCTTGGTTCCTGGGGGAACGCTTTCAGCGTCAGGTGTGGGGGTATGATTCTCAGGACCCTCCTGCTGTGCCTCCACCCACTATGCGGACTGCCGAGACAGCTATCTACTGAGGAGGTCACTAGGGACATGCAGGGCACCGATGCTTTATTACATCTCATTGAGGGGAACTACGCCACCTATCGCTGCATATATCTGATGCCCCCCTGACGGGAGTACGGGCTCCACCACTGAGGCCCACTGGCGCACCATCTTCGAGTCGTGCCCGTGCTGCAGACATCCCCTCTTCTAGTAGGGCTGGTGCATCTAGAGGTAGAGGCAGTTCGATTCCTCCGATCCCTCCGACTCTCGATCATCCTGGATGGCCAGATATGCACGATGAGTTGACGAGTTGGCAGTATGGGACTACTTCTCCGATTCTGATCCCTATGGAGCCTCCGATGCCTGGTCACAGATATGTCAGTGATCCTGACTCACCACCGGTATGTTCTACCATTTTTCATTTATCACACAGACATTTTGGCAGTTGCTTATTTATTGATGAGTTGAGCTTGTGTCTGCAGCCACCTCGGGAGTACATAGACCAGATGCTCGGGGTGGTGGCCTCACTTGAGGGGATGGTCCTGCGTAGAGAGGCACAGATGTCCATCATGGGCTTCCAGGTACCCTTCATCTCTCTTGCATTTATCATATTTCTGTTAACATGCTGGTTTTGAGCATTCTGCTGCACTGATAGGCTGTGTAGAACACTGGCACACACCCACCCCACTCACATACTGTACTTGCACCTGCTTTTTATGTTTGAACTGATGTATTGCACTTTTCATTTTCAGATGCCTCCCGTATATGCTCCGACACGAGGCGGGCCACCCGGGCCTTCTCAGAGAGGTCGAGGTGTTAGACCTACTCGAGGTACTGGGCCGCGAGGAGCTGGGCCATCCAGGCCTTACCGAGGAGCTCGAGGAGCAGGGTCGTCACGCAGACGCAGGGCACCCATTGTCGAGGATGAGGAGGAGGAGGTCGCAGACCGTGTGTCAGAGACATCTCCTGGGGAGGGAGGCTCCGGTCTTGGTTCCGGGAGCGGAGGCGAGGCTGAGGGGGATCCGGAGGATGACAGCTCTGATCCGGATGGTGATGATGGTGCAGAGGTTGTCCCGCAAAAGAGGATGAGAGGGCCTCCTCATTCCCGTTCCCGAGGATACTGATGTTATTTCCTGCTTTATTTTACTTTTTAGCTAGTAGTTTTGTAGCACTTTGCACATTGTTAGGCAGTTCTCTTTTCTGTAAAACTTGTACCTTTATTTGTTGTAAAACATGATGGAATGAAACAGCTTTTGAAAAGATATTTGTATTTGAAATTCTTAGCATCGCATCGCATCGCATCATTTTGCACAAAATGGAATTGAATGAAAATGTGCTATGTATTCACCAGGTCAGGCAATGAACCGACGCAACAAATCAGACAACCCGACTTACTAAGAAATAACAGAGTCTTAGCAAGTTTACAACTCGATAAGCAAAAGTACAACAATGTTAACAACTCAATAAACAAGACTCGACAAAATTGTGTAACCAAAGAGTAACAACTCAAAACACAAAACGCGACAGCTCGACAAAACTTACAACTCGATAAACAAAACAACAACTCGATAAGCAAAAACACAACAAAGTGTACTTCGGACGAACAATCTGGATGATGGAACGCATCCAAAACTGATAGAAATGGAGGCCTTCGACATTCCCGATGCCCAGAAATGCTTCAAACTTCCTTCCGGAGGGCAAAACAGGACCAACGCATGGCCGAAAGCATTTTTGTAGCTAGAGATTAGAGGGGGGCCGGCCTACTAGGATAGATGGCCGGCCGGCCACCTCCCCCGCAACCTCCAGAATTTTGACAAGTGTCCCCTTGAATAGTGTTTCACACCCTCCTATAAAAGCCCCATTCTGGAACTTATTCATTTCATCACCGTTTCTCACAAAATGGAGGCATTTCTCGCAGAAAATCTCACAACTTGGATTTCTTCTCTAGATGGCTCGGAAAAGTTGAACTTCCGGGGTTTTGGCTTGAATGCACTATTCACGCTGTGCCGGACTCCGCTACATCTTCCTTTCCTCCTCCATGCCGCGGCAAGGTTTTGGAACCCCGTGACGCACGTTTTTAGCTTCGGCGAACAAGAGGTATGTCCTACTTTTGAAGATTTTCAAGCCTTGATGGAATCCGAGCGAGGCGAGGAAATCTTGCCCCAGCTCAATTTTGGCTATGCCCAGGCTTTAGGGCGGATGTGCGGACTTAACGCGCATGATACTCGATCCCTGATTGGTAACGGAATGTTGGATATCCCAAGCTTGATTTACCGATTCTCCGATGCCGGTGACCGCAGCGACCATCATTGGCAAGGCTTCCGACAACATGCCCTCTGCTTATGCATGCTATCTCATTTTCTGCTTGCCTCCAGCTTCGGAGGGGCTAGCATCCGTTTGATTGAAGTCGCCCAAGGTTTGAAAGAGGGAAAGAGTTGTATCGCCATGACCTTGGCAGAAACACTGATGGGCCTGGATACTTTCTACCTTGGGGAGACAGCCAGGTTTACAGGGAGTCCACTACTGCTACA
>JAPPVO010004191.1:0-33398 GCA_030407325.1 Camellia japonica | reverse complement strand
ATTTGATTTTGATATTGAATATATCAAAGGCGAAAATAATTCTCTTTCAGATTTTCTAACCCGCGAATATTTGCAGGGTCCAAATAATGCAGAATAGAGGCCGAGGCCCGGGCAGACGGGGCCGTGGCAGGGGCTCAAACCCCTATCATATAGAATTTCCAAGCTTACATGCCACTTCCAGTAAAAAAGAGGAATCTAGCCAAATGGCTAAAGATGTCCTCCTTGCTTCTCCAGTACCCTATGTCCAGAATTTCATTACAGAGGAAACAATCCTCTATATTGAAAATACAATATCCAGTGGATGAAAGATCCATGGGAAATTAAAAGGAGGTATTTGAGAAATCAACATTCTTTACCTCAATTTGATCAGTACAGATATATATATATATATATATGAGCAGATCTTAGTTGATACTGCCTCTGTGGATTTCAAGCATACTCTTGCTGAGCCAAATCGCACAGCTAGCCCTATTAATTACAGCAAGGCTACTATCCAGCACATCATGCCTATGCCGGTTGGGGTATGCATCCCCATGTTACCCGCACTCTTGAGATCCGTGCTAAGGAATCTCGTTACAGTTACTGGGATTATATTGATGCCTTCTCTCAGGAATTCTTCTATATGAATCCCCCACGGAACCATTCTTGGTTTATCCGTGTCCTTCCCGAAATTTTACGAAACGATATCCCCAACTGGTTCCTAGGATTATGGCCTGAGACATGTTCTTAATAAGAACAAAAGAAGTGGGAAGACATAATCCTTGGTTGCAGATTAAAACTTCTGGAAGTTTATACTGGATGTATAAAGAATTACCACTTGCGCTTGTAAGTGATTGGGTGGTTTTATGAAAGTATTTAGTAGGAATTAATCCTTCCTGAATACAATTCATATCAGCACCACTATCAACAAGAGCAATAGCATCTTTTATGATAAAATCGGGTTTTATCATAAAGGTAATTCGGATATACCATTTCTGGAATGTAACTCGATTAATAAGATTCATATATGCAATAGATGAATCTTGAGTATTACTGGATTCAGTTAATTCTAATTTTTCCTCTGAATTAACTTGTGTTTTTAATTTCTTAAGATCTGAATTGATAGCAATATTTGCTGTTTGTAAATGCTTAATTTCAACTTTTAAAGCATTTACTTCTATTTTTAAATCCTGGATTGTTATGGGTTTTTCTTCAGAAGTATTTTTAACTCTGTTATAAACTTCTTGCATACTGTAATGTTTGGGGGGTAAAATTTCTTCTTTTTTATGTTGCTGATAACATAATTCAAAAAATTTTAATTTCATTTCTGGATCTATGATCTAGTCAGCAATATTCAACATATGCTGTTGGTCATTTGTAAGGACATTAATACTAGGACCACTAATATCAAGTCCATTCATCTCAACTATTGCTTTCCAATAGTTGGCTTCCTCTGTAATTTGATTTATTTGTGGTTTACAGGCACAAATTTCTGGAGAGGATTCAGTGTCAGTACCAGAGGATGATGAATACATGGCTGCAATACCATCATCTGAAGTAATATCTGAATTAGAGTCTTCAGAAAGCATCTGAAGAATTTGTTGCTGGACTTCGTCGTCTAAAGCTAATTCATTTAATTTCTGTTGTATCTTAGCTTTACAACGATTAGCATAGTGACCAATTTGTCCACATTTGTAACATTTAACTGTAGTCTTATCCTTTTGAGGATAAGTTTTCTTCTGTTTTCCTTTGGCCTTTGAAGGCTGGGTTTGCTGGACTGGTTGTTTATAATATTTCTTTTTTCTGTATTTTTTGGAATAATCTTTTGAAGATTTTCCATACTTATGTTTTTTGTGCTTATGTTTGGATGGATACTGGATTTTAGTATCATAGGCAAATTGTTCACAAAATTCACCTAATTCATTATGACTTTGTTTTTTCATTTGATTCTGTAATTTTAGATCATTACATAGAGCAAGACCTTCTTCTGTAACAATTCTTATGAGTTGACCATAAGTGTATTCTGAATAAGGAATAGACATTTTACTATGCTTATCCCTTAATTTTTTTCTGATTCTTTCAGCAAAGAGGGTAGGAAGACCATCAATGAACTTGGCTTTCCAATGTTCACTGTTGGCGTCAGATCGTCTTACTACTCTCATCATGAACACATCTTTATACCATCTAAAATGAGATAAAGATGGGCATCTTAAATTCTGTAAAAGTTCTCTACTCCTATCTTCTAAACCATCAGGAGAAGCTCCTACAAAATGGTGTACAATTGTATTGATAAGAGTATAAACAGCGTCCTGTTCAGATTGAACAGTGCCTGTTAATGGATCTATAATTCTTTTAAATGCTGTAAGAATTTCTGTTTGTTGGGTATCTGTAATGATATTATCCCACCATCCTTTAAGGATGCCGGTAAAACCATTAACTAAGAATCGAGCGATCTCATGATCGTCATTCTCATTTTGTTTGCAAATTGTTGAATACATGATCATTTGATGTAATAATTCAAATATCTGATATTCTGAAAGACCATCTATGTTCCATTCATAAATAGTTTTTCCATGATAGGATTTTTGTGTCTGTAAAAAATCTTCTTCATAGAGAATATCCATAGGAGTGCTGCGAGGATAAAAGTGTCTTGTTGGAGCAGTCCTAGGATTATTTCTTGAAGATTCTCCATAATAAACTTTATTTATGGAGGGTGGATTATTCTGAAAAACATTTTCAATTTCTAAAATTTGAGAAAGTGTTAAATTTTCTTCTTCTGGAATATTTTGTCTGGATAACATGTTAATAGAAGAGGATTCTCCAATTTTAAGATGTTTTATCTTGTCAACGAGAGTATCCATAAATTCTGTATCTTTTTTAGTAGAAGATAACTTAAATTTGGTTACTTCTAGAGGAGGTTTAATTGTTACTGGAATAATTTCAGTTTTAACCTCGGATTTTGGCTGTAAATGACAACTGTCTTTAATATGATTAACAGTCTCTTCAATTCTGGTGATTTGTCTGCCTGCTGTTTGGCAAAACAAATTTGTATAATTATGCTGTTTTAAAATAGGAATTAGATCTTGAACAAGAACTGGATCCCTATTTTGAGATTTGTGAGGTACTTCCATATAAGCAGCAATAGATAAAGGTTTTGTACCAGTGCCACTACTTACAGGTTGTAACTCCAAAGGTTGGGTTGGTGGATGGATAGACACATAATTTTGACCATCTGTACTAACCCAAGTTTGCTGGATTTTCTCAATTACATTTATTTGAGATTCTGTAGGGGTTATGTTTTGAACATACCAATGGGGAAAGGACTGGATTATCTGATGTTGTTCCAAGTATTCATAATACTGAATTTTGTATTGTTCTAATTGGAAATGAGTATGGATTTTAAAATACCATTCCCTAAATGTCCTGTATTCTTCTTTCTGTAAGTCCTTATTAAGGGCTAATCTGATTTTACTACCTGGTGTAAAATCCATTCAAGTTCAAAATTCATGTCACTGGCTGTAGGGCTGTAAGGCCTTTCTTGCCTTCTGGATCCGTAAATACCATGTGGTATTTGGTTTTCTGAAAATTGTACCCCCTGAACTATAGGATCTGTTTCAAGTTGGGCATCACTAGGAGGTCTGGATTGTGGTCTTATAGACTCAGCTGGTTCAGAGTAAGACTGTCTAGATGACTCTGGCAGATCTACTCTGTATGAGGGAGCAGTTCGGTAACTAGTACTAGACATACTTCGGGAAAGAGATCTAGGTGGTCTCCTGAAGGTGAGGAACACATTCCCGCCTTGGATCTGAATAACCTCATCTAAGGTTTGCTGAATAAGTGGCCTAGCTGGAACAGCTTGCTTTATCTGCCATCTTTCGGGAAACTTGATTTCTTCCCAAGGTATCATTTTGGGTATTGCTACCTGGCTACTGTAAAGGTTTGTATCAATCAGGACTGTGTGTCCTGCTGGACTTTGTTTCCTAATGTAAGGATTCAAAGTTGTTAGAACCTTAAGGTAAATTCTGGAAATTACCGCATAAGGTGGTGATCCTGGAAGATATTCGTATCCACTGGACAACACTCTAAGTTCTAAAACTTTAGATAAGTTTGCATCAGAGAGTGCTATACTTAAATTTGGATAAATATCAAAATATACTGGACCATGTGAGAGACTGGTTTCTACAGCTCCCATGAGTGATGCTCTCCAATCAGTGCATCTTCCATCTCTAAGCGTACACTGGAGACTGGTATTTTGACCTAGAAGTGTCAATGGCTTAAAGGCTATCTGGACAAGTCCTATATGAACATACTTGTATTTCTGTATAAAAGGATATAAATCCTGGAAATGAAGGAGATATATTATCTCATCATTATTCTGGACAGGCATAGCATGCTCAAATGTTTTGATTATTTTTTTACTGGAAAAGTCAAAAGTTCCTATCTTATAGATAGTATCTGGTTTGACCTTAGGGATTGTCCACTTATCAAGAGCTTCCTTAACATCTTGATAAGCAACGAGTTCTCTGGCCTCTGATGTAGAGGCTACTGTATTGGATATTGTATTTGCCACAGAGGCTACTTCTTCTGTAAGTTCAGTACTCATGTATGGATGTATGTGACCGTATATGTATAATTAAAATAAAATAAAACTAACTATAATTAACATTAAACATGGCTCTGATACCAATAATGGTGCTTGACACAGGGCAAAGCTAGCACGTCTGTCAACGACTTACGTGATCAAATGACCTAACCGCAATCACTGCTAACGGTCTGACACTACGCGACTTGGGTGACGTCCCACTAACCCTAACTATGTTCTACCCATCATTAAGCACTAACCCAGGAATAACATTTATTATAGTTTTATTTTATTTTATCTTAATTATGCCATATATGGTCTCATGATCTACTGTGCTGGAGGGGGAGGCCGAATGGCCGTAGCCAAAAGGCAAATCTGTTCGTTCAGTTGAGTCTGGACTTGTGTAATCTTTTGATTACAAGTTTCTAATTCTTGGAGAGCCCAAGAATCATTAGGCCAAATAGATAAATAATATTCAAGATTATTTTTTCTTGTTAGATAAAAATCTAAAATCTCATTTAGTATAGACAGAGAATATACAGACATGCATTAAACAAAAGAAAGAAATACTTATAAACAATACTTACTTCAATACTGCAAACTTTTTATATTACTTCACAAAGGAGGAGAAGAGTACACACTGGAAGAGAGAGAGAGAGAGAGATTACAGAATATGAAACTGAAAAACTAAAATATTAATTCGTGCCAACAACAAGGGTGAGGCATCCCTTAAATAGAAAAATAAAAGTAAAGGATAAGGATAAGCGAGACAAGTGGCGTGTCCTGAATGGTAGTGGAGTCGAGCATCTTATCTCCTTGGATTCCCTTATCTTGAAGTGTCGGTAGATGGACAGCTGGAGGATAAGGCAGATGAAGGAATCTGCTTTTTGGCCGAAAGCATGGCACTATGTGGAGTTGTAAAGTTGCTACCGAAAGTTATTTTGTTGTAGCATGGTGCTGTAAAGTGATGCTGGATGAATGGGGGACAAAGAGGCAAATTATTCCTCTTTTCCTTTTCCTTTCTTGTCTTTTTCTTGACTCATCTTGTCGGCAATCATGCTTGTGAGAGAGTCCCAGAAATCCCCAAAATTAGGATCGGCTTCGGCTTCGGCTGGATCTTGTGATTCACCGGCTAGAACAGTGAATTCATTTTCGTCCTCATATGGATCAGTATGAGCTTCATCATCTGGATCGCCATGACTGGTACCAGATTTCATGCTGGTATCATCTTTAGAAAATGACTAGAAAAATTGTTCTTTCATATAGTCCATGCTTTTGATGACTAATTCTTGTTCTGAAAGTGCTGGATATTTTTGCCTTAATTCAGTCTGAATTTGGACAAAAGGATTCTGGACTGGTGCAGCTGGGATTAACTTTGGAGTAGCATCCCAGCAGGCCTGAGTATGACCTTTAATTTTCTGGAGCAATTCTTGATGGGGTTTTGGATCATCCATCTTATTCCACCACTTATAAAAGAAAACTCTCTTTAAGCGGGGAATTTTGTTCTGAAAATCACATTGGAAATCCCACTTCCAAATCCATGGAATTCCAAAGCGAATTACAAAATGAACTGTAGATTTAGACATAGATATGTCCTTGTATCCTGGAAGGTGACTGTATGCAATTTGCCATTCTTTGAATGCATTGCGAACATCTTCTGGAAAAGCATCAATTTGAATGCCAAACTTATCCCACCAAACGAGAAACCAGTTGGGGAGATCGTTTTGTAAAATTTCGGGAAGGACACGGATAAACCAAGAATGGTTCCGTGGGGGATTCATATAGAAGAATGCCTGAGAGAAGGCATCAATATAATCCCAGTAACTGTAACGAGATTCCTTAGCACGGATCTCAAAAGTGCGGGTAACATGGGGATGCATACCCCAAGCCGGCACCTTGCTGTAATTAATAGGGCTAGCTGTGCGATTTGGCTCAGCAAGAGTATGCTTGAAATCCACAGAGGCAGTATCAACTAAGATCTGCTCATATATATATATATATATCTGTACTGATCAAAGTGAGGTAAAGAATGTTGAGTTGTCAAATACCTCCTTTTAATTTCCCATGGATCTTTCATCCACTGGATATCTGTATTTTCAATATAGAGGACTGTTTCCTCTGTAATGAAATTCTGGACATAGGGTACTGGAGAAGCAAGGAGGACATCTTTAGCCGTTTGGCTAGATTCCCCTTTTTTTACTGGAAGTGGCATATAAGCCTGGAAATTCTGTATGGTAGGGGTTTGAGCCCCTGCCACGGCCCCGTCTGCCCGGGCCTCAGCCTCTATTCTGCATTATTTGGACCCTGCAAATATTCGCGGGTTAGAAAATCTGGAAGAGAATTATTTTCGCCTTTGATATATTCAATATCAAAATCAAATACTTAAAGTTGGCCCTGCCATGCGGCAAAAATTTGTTTTTGAGCCAGATTTTGAACATCTTTTTTGAAAATTTGTTTGGCTGCAGAACAATCAACTCTAATTAAAAAATGTTGATTTAATAAATCATCCTGGAATTTAAGAACACATTTAATAATGGCTAAACATTCTTGTTTTATAGTCGGATAATTTTTAGCAGCTTGATGCCAAATACCAGAAGTAAATCTTTAGAGTTCTTCCTTTTTACTGTTAGGATTAAATTGTTTAAGTATGCCGCCATATCCAAGGTTGGAGGCATCGGTCTCAACAATTTTCTTCCATTCTGGATTTGGTAAAGATAAACAAGATAGAGTTTTAACTTTTGCCTTTATTTTCTGAACAGCTTCTGTATGTTTTGGACCCCATGGTGGAGGGTTTTTTCTAAGCCTGGAATATAAAATTGCTGCATCTGTAGCAAGGTTAGGATAGTAATCATGAATATAATTTAAACTACCCAAAAATCTCTGTAACTGAGTTTTGTCTTTAATTTCATCTGGAAATTTAGATGCAAATTCCATGCTTCTATTAATAGGAATAATGGTACCATTATGAATATTGTGGCCCAAAAATCTAATTGTTGTCTGAAAAAGTTGCATTTTTGGTGCAGAAACAACTAATCCATTTCTGATGATAACATGCTTAAAAATATTAAGATGTTTCATATGCTGGTCAATTGATGAAGAGAAAATTAAAACATCATCAATATAACAAATGGAGAATTCTGTATAAGGATTAAAAATATCATTCATAATATGCTGGAATTCAGATGGTGCATTTTTCAAACCAAAAGGCATAACATTCCATTCAAAATGCCCAAAAGGTACTGTAAAAGCAGTTTTGTATCTGTCTTGTTCAGCGATTTGGACTTGCCAATATCCTGATTTCATGTCAAATTTAGAAAATATGACTGCATCCTGGAGACGATCTAAAAGATCTTTTTTATTAGGAACTGGATATCTTATCCATTGTAAAGCTTCATTAAGAGGTTTATAATTAATGACCAGTCTTGGCACACCTCTTTCAATTTCTACATTTTTATTAACATAAAAAGCAGTACAACTCCAAGGAGATCTACTGGATCGAATAAGCTTTTTCTGGAGAAGAGTATTAATTTCTGTTTTGCAGAGTTCTAAATACTCTTTTTTCATTTGACTTGGTCGAGCGCGAGTTGGAATTTTCCGCTCATCATATCCTGGTTCATAAGGCAAAGAAACAATATGTTTCTTCCTATCCCAAAAAGCATTTGGAATATCACTGCAAATTTCATCTTTGAATTCTTGTTCAAGAGATTTAATTTTTTGCTGGAAAGAAGACTGTTGAAGTCTTTGTTCTGTAGTAAGAAAACTAATTTCTTTTTGTAAGAAATTAATTTGTTTTTCTTTAAAATTAACTAGATCTTTAATTTGATCTAATTCTTTTGTATAAGGTTCTGTAATAAACTCAAAAATAATCTTCTGATTATTCAAGGTTGTATGTATGCCAATTGAATCAATTTTAGAGATTGGCATAAGTAAACACAGAAAAGGAGTTCCTAGGATTATGGCCTGAGACATGTTCTTAATAAGAACAAAAGAAGTGGGAAGACTTAATCCTTGGTTGCAGATTAAAACTTCTGGAAGTTTATACTGGATGTATAAAGAATTACCACTTGCGCTTGTAAGTGACTGGGTGGTTTTACGAAAGTATTTAGTAGGAATTAATCCTTCCTGAATACAATTCATATCAGCACCACTATCAACAAGAGCAATAGCATCTTTTATGATAAAATCGGGTTTTATCATAAAGGTAATTCGGATATACCATTTCTGGAATGTAACTCGATTAATAAGATTCAAATATGCAATAGATGAATCTTGAGTATTACTGGATTCAGTTAATTCTAATTTTTCCTTTGAATTAACTTGGGTTTTTAATTTCTTAAGATCTGAATTGATAGCAATATTTGCTGTTTGTAAATGCTTAATTTCAACTTTTAAAGCATTTACTTCCATTTTTAAATCCTGGATTGTTATGGGTTTTTCTTCAGAAGTATTTTTAACTCTGTTATAAACTTCTTGCATACTGTAATGTTTGGGGGGTAAAATTTCTTCTTTTTTATGTTGCTGATAACATAATTCAAGAAATTTTAATTTCATTTCTGGATCTATGATCTGGTCAGCAATATTCAACATATGTTGTTGGTCATCTGTAAGGACATTAATACTAGGACCACTAATATCAAGTCCATTCATCTCAACTATTGCTTTCCAATAGTTGGCTTCCTCTGTAATTTGATTTATTTGTGGTTTACAGGCACAAATTTCTGGAGAGGATTCAGTGTCAGTACCAGAGGATGATGAATACATGGCTGCAATACCATCATCTGAAGTAATATCTGAATTAGAGTCTTCAGAAAGCATCTAAAGAATTTATTGCTGGACGTCGTCGTCTAAAGCTAATTCATTTAATTTCTGTTGTATCTTAGCTTTACAACGATTAGCATAGTGACCAATTTGTCCACATTTGTAACATTTAACTGTAGTCTTATCCTTTTGAGGATAAGTTTTCTTCTGTTTTCCTTTGGCCTTTGAAGGCTGGGTTTGCTGGACTGGTTGTTTATAATATTTCTTTTTTCTGTATTTTTTGGAATAATCTTTTGAAGATTTTCCATGCTTATGTTTTTTGTGCTTATGTTTGGATGGATACTGGATTTTAGTATCTTAGGCAAATTGTTCATAAAATTCACCTAATTCATTATGACTTTGTTTTTTCATTTGATTCTGTAATTTTAGATCATTACATAGAGCAAGACCTTCTTCTGTAACAATTCTTATGAGTTGACCATAAGTGTATTCTGAATAAGGAATAGACATTTTACTATGTTTATCCCTTAATTTTTTTTCTGATTCTTTCAGCAAAGAGGGTAGGAAGACCATCAATGAACTTGGCTTTCCAATGTTCACTATTGGCGTCAGATTGTCTTACTACTCTCATCATGAACACATCTTTATACTTACAAGAATTGGCATAAAATCCCAGAACATTACAAAGATCACATATGGGCACTTGTACAGGTAAATGACATAATATTATGCGAAGATCACATGTGAAAAATAGTAAACATGAGTAATATGATTAAAACAACACTCTTTATAATTTTTTGTATTTTTAATCTCGTATATGGAAAGATTAATTTTTTATTATTTTATTCTTCTCTCTCTCTCTCTCTCTCTCTCTCTTTTCGGTCAAAGTTTGATCTTCCAAGTCATGCTAGAACTTGGGTTATGAAGTGCTCTAATAAAAAGTTAAAAGATTGGAAGGCAAATATAAAGAAAAATTATTATAAAAACCACTTGAGTTTTGACCAACAAAAGCATTATAAAGATAGTAGAGTATATGCTGATCAGTGGGAACACCTTATTAAGTATTGGGTCATCGAAGAAGTAAAGGTATACTTGATCTGATCATTATATGTTTTTTAACTTGCTATAGTTTGGGCACCATTAATTTATGCATTTGTAATTTTAGGCACAAAGTGATAAAAACAAATCATGTCGTGCAGAACGAAAGTATAATCATACTACTGGAACAAAAAGTTTTTCACGTGTTCGAAAAGAACAGGTTAATTAATCTTTTCATGTTGTATATTTAATATAATAATGTATGCATGATGTGACAGAATGATATAATTATGTTTTGGAATATATTATTTTGTAGAAGAATAAGTTGGGACATTCTCCAACACATGCTCACATGTTTAAAGTATGTTATACAAAGGAGACTGGAACCCTGAGGCAACGAAAGCAATGATAGTATGTACCAAATAATTATCTGTTCATTTGAACTTGTAGATTAGTTAAAATTCCCACATTATAGTGTTGAGTGATTGAAATGTATATATTAAGTTATGTTTATTGCAACCTTATAGGATGAAATGAATGAGAGGACAACTTTAAATGCAAATTTATTAAATGATTTGGACAAGTGATGGGTAAAGAAAAACATGGACGAGTTCGCATGTATGGATTAAGTGTCTTCCCATCTAATTTATGGAGAGATACATCTGGTCATAAAGCAAACCAAGACATAACAATGAATGCTATGGAAGCTGAAAATTCGGAGCTAAGGTCCAAAGTTTCCCATGTTCAGCATGCTCCGAATAACTTGACAAACACATCTAACTAGGTAATTTTTTTAATAGAATTTATAACTTATTAATGTTTTCCTACACACACACACACACATATATATATATATATATACACATATATCTATGTGTGTGTGTTTGTAAAATTAATTAGTTCAAATTTGGTTAGGTCACAACAGCTTCTAGTCCTCTTGACATGGCAGCTCGACATCAAGCATTGTCCTTGTCATCAATACAAAATGCCTCTCTTACTTAGGTACCCACTAAGAGCCAATCATAAATATCACATTACTTCCAACTTTATTTTATAATAGTATGCAAAACTTGTCTTACAATTAACCAAGGAATGAATATTGCAGACCTAAATTCCATTGTTTAAATCTAAACAAAATGTGCTACATAGTCAAAATCATGACATGATGAAATTTGTGTTTTTTTAAAATTTTTTATTTTTATTTTCTTGTGAAGTTTTAACAAGACATCTTTCCATCATTTATTACCGGATGGGCTCTTTCTGATTCTCTCAAAATATTGCTTGAAAGTAATTAGTTGATTGTCATTTTTCACAATTACATTTGATCTACATTGTTGAGGTTAGGGGATCTTGATATTGATAATGTGCATGGTTTTGATTGTTGTTGATTGGTGCCTTTGGTTGTTATGATTTTTTAAGCTATTGTTTGATATGGTCTAAAAACTTACGGTTGTTACTTTTATATAATTTGTTGTAGTGTGGTGAACCAACTAAGTGATTAAATCATTTGGCTTACTTATCTACTAGAAAAATGCATATCACTTTCAGTTATAATCATCTTCACTCTGGCACTTTGTACTAGTTTATTTTTTAAATATTATTTATTAATTGTAACTATATAATTACTTAAGTAGTTAAATCTTGATTTACAGGTAGGAGATATGATTGTTCTAAAAAGTATCATTAGGCTAACAGAAATAGTTGTAATCGGAGTACTTAAAGGCACAGACGCATCTAAAGAAGTAAAAGGGGAAGAACTAAAACCTGACTATTGGGAGGTACATGTTCAAGTTCCAATCAAACCTAATGAGAGCTTAATCCAATAATATGGACTTGTCAAAACAGTTGGACAAGCTATTGGAACTTATGTTGCTTGGCCTGCTTCATTTGTGGTATATTTCTTTCATAAATACTAATTTCATTAACAAATTTATATTAACTTAATATAGTTTCAATTACCTTTATAAGTTTATCTTTTGGATGCAGATTTCACAAGTTATGGATGCTAGCTGAGAATATTTATAGAAGTGAGGTTGAGAATTTAGGAACTGATTTTGTTTTGATAATTTGTCTATCCGAAAAATGGATATCACTATGGCTTTTCAAAATTTATGGTTAGAATAATTTTCTTTTAAATGTTTTTTGCTTTAACTTTGTTAGTGTGGTAGAATATTTTATAATTTTGACAAGGGATTTTTATTGCAATATAAATAAATTTATATTTCAATAATAAATAATTGATTATGGTTTGATTGATTTTTTTTTTTTGATGTGATGATCCTATGGTGGTAATATTTGTTTATTATTAGGAAAATATTATGGGATGAGTGAATGTCAAAATAATATAGGATGTGGCAATTAATATTCAATTGTTTATAAAATCGATTCAATTTTTACAGGCATTTACGCACTCTTAGTTGTAACTTTTAAAAGTGTCAATGAAAAGAACATATAAGTGACATTTTGTAGTAGTGATAGTAGCTTTGCAAAGTGTCACTAAAATAAGTTCTAATGACACTTATATCCATTTAATGGCACAAATGAATTGGATTTGGTGGCATTTATGAAGTTGTTATAAATATCAATTGTAGCATTACAAACGTCATTAAAAATCCATATAATGACATTTTTTAGATTGCAAGTCTTCTTTAATGGCACTTGATAACATCACGAGTAGTGTCTATCATGACATTAAAGTGTCACTGAAAGTCTTTAGCCTTGATGGTGTAATAACACTTACAAGTGTCACTAAAATGCTACTAAATCTTTTTTTAATGGCGCTTGATAGTATCACAAATAGTGTCTATCATGACATCAAAGTGTCATTAAAAGTCTTTAGCCATGATGGTGTAGTGGCACTTGCAAGTGTCAATGAGGTGCCACTAGTATCTATCGTGCCATGAAATGACACTTGTTTAAAATGCCACAAAACTAAAAGTTGTCATGAGAAGAATAGTTTTATGGCACTTTCAAGTATCACTAAATTAAGAAAATGTTGTAGTGAGAGGTGTGTATATGTTCTATTGGGTATTTCAAACTCATGACGTTTTATATTAGGTGACAAGGAATTTTTCTAGAACAAAGGCAACCCTGATGAATATGTGGAACTGTGGTTAACTTATGTGTATAAATTGTAGTTTAGTTTTTGAGCTCTTTTGACAATATTGTTTGTAATATTTGTTAACTTAGTAATTAAAAAAACAATTTGACTCTAATATCAATCTTAGTTGTATTACTTAATTATATAGTAAAGTGTATCACTAGTATAACCCGATTATATTGAGTTACTTTATTACCTTGATGTCTCCGATATTTGGGGCAATAATGGCGATGGCGATGGCGATGGCGATGGCGATGGTGATGGTGATGGTGGCGTGGCCATGTGGTGGTGGAGGTGAGAGTGGTGGTAGTAGTGTGGTGACATTGGTTAGATTTTAGTTAGGAAACATTTTTTTTGTCCAAATATGCTTGTTTTTGTTGACTATAAAAAATATTTTTTGGTGATTTTCGTTTTTCATTGTACTAAACACCAAAAAATATATAAAATATTTTTCAGAAAATGGTTTTCGCCCAAACAAATAGATTATTAATTTTCCCTCACACCATGAAGTTGATGTTGAAATAAATAAATAAATTAGACTCATCTCTCCTGAAATTTAGAAAAAATATGATTAGTTTCGCACTATTAACATAATTACATTATATATTTTTTTAGGTTCTAATACATATAATAGTTAAATTATTTTTTATTAATAATTCGTTAATCATATAAATTAATGGTAAATTATGATTTATTTCACTAACCAAGGTGCAAAAACAAACTAGTGCCGAGGCATATCTATGGAAAACCAAAAATAAGCAATACTGACTACGAAGCCATCAACAAAACAAAACAAAAAAGAGGGGAAAAAATTAAGAAAACTTTACATGGCATAAATGAAAAATTATATTGTCATTTATTTTTAATTAACATATATATATATATACATTTATTTTAGTGTATATCTATCTACCATTTAAATTTGATTTAACCTTAATAATTATATCAAAAGTGTGAGATTAACTGTATTCTTTTTTAATTTAAAAAAAATGCAATTTATCCAAATAAAGATAAAAAAATCTGTGACAGATATGACACATGCATTCCACAGTCGTTCAGTGTCGGTAGCGATAGGGCATCTTTGTTTTGAGCATCTCTCTCTTAATTTGGGCTTTATTTTTTTTTTTTATTTTTTTTTTTTTATCACAACTCAAATTCAATTATTTTCATGTATTGACTATATTTTAACCATAAAGCTATCCACAGAGAGGATGGCTTCTTCCCAATCCATATAAGATTAGAGGATATTGATAGATTTCCGTGGACTCGTCACGGAACTTATTTTGATAATTTAAATTATTTAATATGTTTAGTAGATATTTTGATTTGTCTAAATTGATTGAATTGAATCGATCTGTCACATTTTGAATGGATGCATGATGACGAGCGAACAATTGTAGATTGATTTTTTTTAATCCGCATAGTTTTGGACAGATGACGGATTTGAGATTCCTTTGGCCGTAACTGAATCACCAAACCGCTAGCATTCCTAATAATTTATAAGACTTTGTGTTTTCAATTTATTAAGATATTTTGTTTGTATTTTCAATTGAAAAAGAATTTACATATTCTGTTATGTTTTCAATTTGTTTTCTATTTAAAAATCCTTTTATCAAATGACAAGTGTTGATATTTGATATTTTTGTGTGGAAAATATAAGACTTAATTTTTTCATTTTAAAAAAAAATCAAATTAAATAGTTTTTTAATAAAAAACGTAATGAAATAGTTTTGATAATGCAAGGCTTTTTTATATGTATTTATTATTGGTATTTGACAATTTACTTGATAATCTTTTGATTATGTTGAGTTGGATTGTTATCCAACAAAAAATATATATTGACAAATTGTTGTATTATATTCAAAATTTGTAAAAGTTTAAATCGCCAAACCGATTCGTATCAATCCACATCCACTAATCCAACGGACGGATCCGGATTGATTTTTTCTAATCTACCAATCCGGCGGACAGATGACAGATTGGAGATTCTCTGACCGCAATCGAACCACGAACACCCCTAATATTGACTATATTTTAACCATAAAGCTATCCATAGAGAGGATGGCTTCTCCCCGATCCACATAAAATTAGAGGGTACTGTTGGATTTCCGTAGATATGTCACGGAGCTCCCATTGATAATTTAAACTGTTTAATATGTAAGACTTGTCAAATACTTTATCCTTATAAAAAATTATATTGATCAAATTACATTTGTGTCAATGATAAATATGATTTTTAAAATAAATTATTGACATAAATATAATCTGATCAAGTGGTTATCAATATTTAATCAACATAATTATAAAGATAAAATAACTAATAAATTTTAAATATTGAACGATTCACATTATCAAAATCCGTAATAAACTCACGTTGCTATAATATGCTTTTCTCCCTCACGCTCACGGTGCTATTTTTTTATTTTTTATTTTTTCAATTGGAAATGTCTGAAGATATTAATGCTCTTTACAAAAGTCAAAGAATATGCCATTCCCATTGGAGTTTGAATTTATTTTGAATTTTCATTTTTTTGTAAAATTATATTTATGGTACCTGTGATTTGCTTTTTATATTAATTTAATTTTTATAGTTCTAATTATATTAATTTTATATTTAATTTTTTATATTATACCAATTTTATCTAATTGATAATATCTATTAAAAAATTAAACAAAAATAAAAGACAAAATAATTTATTCAGAAAAGAATTACTTTGAAGAAAGTTACATAAATATTTACATACTAATTTTACTCCAATTTTTAAAATGGATGCTATCAATTGAAGTAAAATGATACAATATGAAAAAAAATCAATCGTAGAATAGATTCAATCAAAATTACAAGAATTAAATTAATAGAAGAGACAAACTATAGAGCTTACAAATGTAATTAGTCTTTTTTTCTTTTTAAATCTTTCTCTCATGAAACTAGAAAACTATAATAACTTTCTTACAAAATTTTCTTTTTCACCAAATGCATACTAATTATTATTTTTTCACTTCTATTTCCTTTCACTCCACTTTTATCACATCAGATTTGTCACTCTAGGTAATGGGACGCAACTCGAATAATTTTTCTCAGTAATGGTAGAGGGCCCTAATTTTTGTGGCTCAAATGGCTCGAATTTGTCAAAACGACGTCGTTTTGAGTACAAAACAACATTAAAATTGCCAAAACGACGTCGTTTTAGCAATTTTGAGCCATTTGAGCCACAAAAATTAGGGTCCCCAAACATTTTTCAATTTTTCTATAGTTAGTAAGCACGCCATTTCCTTGATTCTATTGTTAAAGCAATTATAAACATCTCTCCTTCCTCTAGAGATCTCATTTTCTTTCCAGGGTGATTGACAACATTAAATCCAAGTACATAGTTTTAAGAAAAATTACACTTTTTACTTTTATAGTTTGATTCAAATTTTAATTTAGTTTTTATTATTTAATTTAACCAATTTAATCCTTAAACTTTAAATTCAAAATCAATTTAGTGTTTTTGTCCAAATTGAACGGTAAAATTAATGATTTTATGATATGTGTTAGCCTTTTAAGTTGTACTCATAGAAAAAATTCACAGTTAATTGGACCAAAGGACCAAATTAAAATCTAACTTAAAGTGTAGAGACCAAGTCGTTCAAATTGAAACAATAAGAACTAAGTGTTAAATTTAAGTCAAATAATAGAGATGAAAAGTGCAATTTACCCATAAGTTTTTTGTTTTTTTATTTATTTATTTATTTTGGGGGGGGGGGGGGTTTGAAATTAATGACTTACAAAAGTTTTTTTCTCAAATAATAGAGATGAAAAGTGTAATTTACCCATAAGTTTTTTGTTTTTTAAATTTTTTTTTTGGGGGGGGGGGGGGTAAAATTAATGACTTACAAAAGTTTTTTTTTCATTTTTTGTGAGAGAAAATTACAAATATTATTTTATCAATTCAAACTAAACATTTTATTATGAAGAAAATTACAATATAGTCAGAATCATATAACAAATCAACCAAACAAATCCAACACATAGAAAGATCTCAAAAACATACCAGCACAAAAATCCAATATAAATGGGGAGAGTCAAATCTCTGATTTCTTAATGAGGTGTAAAAATTCTTAACTAATTAAAAAAAGCATTTAGATTTTTATTAATAATTAACCTTATATTTCTGATCTAATATTCTTACTGGTCCCAAGAGTACACTCCAATTGCTATGCTATATAGTATCATGTTTTCCATATAAAAAGTTTTGTTTGTTAAATAAAAGAAAGGATTATCATGTTTTTATTGTTCACAAGTGCAAAACATGTTTTGTTGTGGACGACTACAAAAATTTCGTAATATCAATCATAAAATATGCAATCTTATTATAAATTAATGTAATAAAAAATGTCGTAACCAAGCAACAAACTTCCACGATAAATATTTTTTGGGCCAAAACAAGTTTTATTTGATTTGCATGCACGTATCTACATGCATTAGTGTAAAAAAATTCAGTCTTAAATTTATATGTATGTATATATATAATACATCTAACATATCTGAACACCAGTTTTGGTGTCTCAGTCGCACATATCCTTCAATTACATAAGCTATAATTAAATTTAATGAACCTTAAACTTATGTAATGTTTATTATCGTAAGAATTTATAAACAAAAGATCTCTTAATAGACTTTCAATATAATGTAATCACATGAAGGATTTTATGACCCTTACTAAATTGTTTCTTATTATTTTTCAAGAAAAACATCTTTTACTTTAATAAAATAAAATATATATTTCATTTAAGCTTGCCAATGGATCGGGTTTACCAAATCAAATTCAAACCCATTCTGAGATATCTTAATTTGGTTAATAAAACCCTATTCAATTACCCAATTATATCATAATCCATTTGATCCTATTTTTAACAGAGTGGATTTGGATAAATTCGATCCCATTTAATTATATATTCGATCTAAAAATTAATAATATGCATAACAAAAGTCTAATATGTTTTGTATGATGAGTGATTGGTCAAAATATTAGTTGTGTTTAGCATGTAAAAATGGGTGTGTTATAATGAAAAATAAAAATAAAATTAGACTTTGCGTTAAAAGTAATTTTTATTGTAGTGAAACAAACAAACTTATGGATCAAACATCCAAATAGGGCAGATGGATTTGGATTGTTATTGAATTTGTCAAATTTGGATTTGAATTTGAATTTGGATATGACTTATTTTTTGATTTTTTTTGCTTATTACGCAAAGATGTATACAAAACTAGGGAGGTGATCTAATCTAAATAAATCAATAAATTACATATTTTTTGTGTTGCCATAAGAGCAAGGAAGAGCTAATTTGAATTCAGATGTTTTCAAATGCAAATTTAGATATATATATATATATATATATTTACATAGATAGCGTTAATATGTTAGTATAATTATATTACAACTAAAAGTGTCCGAGGTTGCTCCATCAACTCAAACTCCCTGACCTTCTCCTCACCACAATCTAAAGTGCAATTATTAAACTATTGAGCGAAACCCCAACATCTTAAATTTAGATAGATGACTCATTCAAATTCTTATGAATGGCTAATCGGATCAGATCGGCTTTTTTTTAATCTAGTTTGAATCCAACTTGTTGCCTAATGGCTCATTTAAATTTAACATTTTTTAATTTTTATCATTTAGTAGAGGAATATTTAATTTTTATATTTTATTTATCTCTTGGTGTAGTAAATTAATTTACATAATAAGTTTTTTTGGTGTTATTTTAAAACTTTTTAACTACAAAAATTTTACTTACATCTTAAAGTTTTTCTATACAAATTATTTAAATCTTAAGATATTTTTATTGAAAAAATAGCAATGACACTTATACTTTCCTTTTTTGAGATTTAAAAAAAAAAATAGAGTGCAAATATTATTTTTTTAAAAAAATATAATATGAATCAATTTTATATAAAAATTATATCTATTAAAAACACAAAAGAATTTCTATAGTTCTTTTGAAAATTTGACTATTTTAATGATTTTTTAATTTTTTTACTATATGTGATGAGATGAAAAAAAAATGTTATGTTTGGAATAATTTGGCTATTAGTTGTAGTTGAATAAATGGTTATAAAAGAAAAAATGATTGATTGATGAGTAAGATATGATATTTTTTATTTTATTAATTATTTTAATTTATTTTATAGTTATTGACTATTTTGATAAATAAACAAAAACAAAAACAAAAAAAACACACATACACGCACAATATCTCAAACAAGGCCACAGTAACACAGCACGATGAAGGATCCCTTCCTTCACTTTTTTTTTTTTTTTTTTTGATTTCCTACCTTCTAGGTCATTGGGTTCACTTTTGGACCCAATTTCGATAATCTGAACCGTTCACATTTTAAGATTTATTGAGTATATTATAGCTGTAAAAAATCAAGCTGATTGGATAACAGAAACTACGTGTTTGGATCATCAAACTAAAAACTATGGTTGCGTTTGGTAGAGTTTTGTAAATATGATTTGAAAATATGAGTTGTATTTTGAGTTTGTGAGTTGTGGAATTATGATTTGAGTGTATAAAATTTGTTTGGTTATGGTTTTTAAATAGAGCGTTGAATTGAGTTTTAAATTGTACGTAGAATTGAGTTTCGAAAGTTTGATATGGCATGTGAAATAAGAAAATTTGTTTAGTGATGAGTTTTCAAAATAATTTTCAAAACTTAATTCAACCTATAATTGATAATTAAACACATAACTCATAACTCGATATCCGTATTTTTTATCAATACTCATAACTAAACTATTTTTAAAATACTCAAATAAAAAAATGATTTTTTTTTTCAATTAATTATTTTTAAGTAATTTTTTTGAATAATTTTTTTTTCAAATAACTTCTATGTCAATTATTTTATATCAATTAATTTTTCTGTCAATTCATTTTTTAGGCCTGTATAAACATTAAAAATATTAAAAATATTTTAAAATTATTTAGAAAATTAAAATATTAAAAATATAAAAAATATTTAGAAAATTAAAATATTCAAAATATTCAAAAAATAAAATATTCAAAATATTCCGAAAATTAAAATATTAAGAATATTAAAAATATTCCGAAAATCAAAATATTAAAAATATTCTGAAAATAAAAATATTTACAATTAAAATATCAAAATATTAAAAATATTTTTATGAAAATTAAAATATTAAAAATATTCCTATAAATAAAATAAAATATTTAAAATAAAAAATAAAAAATATTTAAAATAAAAATTGAGTTGTTTTTGAGTTTTGAAAAGAGTTTTGAGTTGTGTGTTTGGTTATGAGTTTTGAAAAGTAATAATTATAGTTTAAAATTAGAATTATGATTTGAAAACTACAACCAAATACCACACTCAAATCAGTGGTGGAACTATGTTTTGAAATCTAAATCAAACATGGCCTATTTTTTAAAAAAATTTAATAAATTATTTTCCGAACATATATTTTTTGATATCCGATTAATTTAATTTTTTATAAATATAATATATTTAATAAATTTTAAAATATGAATAATTTAAATTATTAAAATCGAATCTAAAAGTAAACCTAATAATTTTACAAGTAGAAAGCCAAAGAGAAAAGTCAATGAGGGCATCCAGATTCACATACCACGATTACTCTGCTGGTATTGAAATTGAGACTTTATACCATAAAATCATTAAATTTAATTTTAAAATTTAAAATAATCAAAGGTACTACCAATGAGGGCCCCACATAGCAGTGCATACTCGGGACTCACAGATTTGTCGGTTGATTGGGTTGGGCCCATCTCGCTCTCTCTCCTTGATGAGAGCTGTGGCCGACACAACAATACAAGCTTGAGATTGTTCATATTTTTGATAAAATCTAAGTTCTATACCTATTATTATAGGGCAAATTACACAGGCACTAGGGTTGTAAAAATGACGCGAGATTTATGGGCAACTTAAAGGCTTGAGGTGGGCCCGGTCTGTTTCGGCTCGGTTAGGTCCGGACTCGAGCCCAGTCCATACCTTGAGCCTGGATCTTTCATTTGAAGCTACATGCACTAGGAATGTAAAAATGACTCGAGATTTATGGGCAACTTAAAGGCTTGAGGTGGGCCCGGCCTGTTTGGCTCGGTTAGGTATGGGCTCGAGCCCAGTCCATACCTTGGGCCTGGACCTTTCATTTGAAGCTTGGCTCGGCTTGGTCCATTTAGCCTAGCTCTGTTGGCCACCCAAAAAAATTTGGACCCTACGGGCGGCCCACTGGGCCCGACCCCGCCCAACCTACAGGGCCCTCTCTCTGCCAAAACGTCAAATTTCAAAATATAAAAAATAAAAAACAACTTACAAAGGTTAAATAATTAAAAAAATAATAAAAATAAAAAACCAAAACAAAACAAAACAATGAAAAAAAAAAATAAAGTTGCAAGTTGCAACTACTTGCAATGAAAAAGAAAAAAATATATATATAAATAAATAAATTATCAAAAGGTGGCGTGCTGCCCAGTGCCCCCGCCCTATCCCTGCCAGTGCCTGCCCTTTCTTTGCATCATGTGTCACATCACTCTGTATGCCACATGAAGTTAAGTCGCAAATTACAATTAAAAAAAAAATGTCTGCATCTCTATAGACTTTAAAAAAAAAAAATTAAAAAATTTAATGGTCATATAACCATTTCATACAACGATAATATATTTTTTAATTTATTTGTACATTTACTTCAACCTTTCAAACTACTATAAATATCCTCCATTTTTCAAAATAAATCTCACAAATAATTCTCTCTTAAACTCTCTCAATCTATCTTAAACTTTGAATCTCTCTCAACTTTCAATTAATTTTGAAGTGTCATCTTTAAGTGACAATTGCAATTGTGCAACAAAAAGTTTTATCAGAAGAAACTAATTTTTGTATCTCATTCGCCAGACAGTAACATTAATTAGTTTAATTAAATTTATTAGCTACTCATTTTTTTCATTAATTATTTGTGAACATATATTAATTATTATTTTTCACTCATTGTATTGACACATTATTTAAATTAATTGTTAGTTTTTATATATTGTTTTACTTACATTATTATGGACCCTAATATTCCTAATATTTATGTTGATGTTGATACTTATACTACACAACATAAATCTGTTGATTCTCCTTCTAAAATCCCTCTTTCAATAGTTTGATCATTATCTAGGAGCAAAAGTAGTAGTGTTTGAGAACATTTTGAAAAAATATTTATAAATAATCTAGATGGTACAATTACATTTAAAGCAAAATTTAAATATTGTGTACATTTACTAGTGCTATATCTGCAGGGGATACTAGTCATCTAAAAAGACATGTTAACAAAGATTTACAAAGTAAACAACCTGATATTTGAAGTCAAATGCAATTAGGGGCTTCATCGACTGGTAATTTGCAAACATTTTCATGTAATCCTATATGTGCCCAAAATTCTATAGTTGATTATATTATTAAAAAATAACAACCTTTTACTAATAGTGAATGTCTCGATTTTACCAAAATGATTCACGAAAGTTTTGCACCATAATATCAAAGTTTTTCAATAAATATTACTAGAAATAGGATTTTAAAGAAATTTGATGATATTAAAAGTGAATTATTTGACATCTTTAAAAATTTGAATGGAAGAGTTTGTTTAACATCTGATCTATGGTCAAATAATGGTTTTGAATATTAATGTATCACTGCACATTTTTTGATAATGATTGTAAATTAAATAAAAAAATTATTTCATTTAAATTAGTTGAACTTCCATACACTGGTCATTCGCTTGGTGTAGAAATAAGAAATGTATTATATGATTGGGTTTTACAAAATAAAAAATTTACGATTAGTTTAGATAATGCAGCATATTATAATCAAACTATAACCCATTTAAAATCAACTTTACAATTATTTTTTGATAGTGATTTATTTCATATTCGTTGTTGTACCCATATTTTAAATTTGATTATTAAAGAAGCCATGCATGCATACAAGACTTCTGTACTTGTAATAAAAAATGCAATTATTACTATTATGTCTTCTGCTAATCGAATTTCGGAATATAACAAAATTTGTTAACGAAAAAATATGTCATTTAAAAAAATTAATTTTAGATGTAGATATGAGGTGAAATTCAATATATAATATGTTAAAAATAGCTTGTAAATAAATAAGAACAATAGATTTATTTTTTGTAACAATATCAATAGGAGGAGTACTGACTCCCACAGAACTTTAATTGACGCCAAGTAACCTTGTATAAAGATTTTTAAAAAATTTTGATACTTCAACAAAATTATTTTCTTATATATATATATATATATATCCCTGCTTTGTCACGCCCTCAAAAATAAACCCATAATACATAATATTAACATGCGGAATTATAAGGAAATAAAGTATCTTATTCCATTTATCAGAGTACCATGAAATAAAAACATCATAATAAATGCCCTATGGCTTACATCTTGCCAAGCCAACACTTGGACACAATTCCATGAGTTCTAACTCAAAAACAAATAAAGCCCTAGGCTTGAAAGTTTACAAGTTGTTCAAATAAAACAAATAAAATAAAGCAAGTCTTCGAGTCCAATCCTCACAAGCTAAGTCCTTGGAGGTAGTGAACCACCTGAACCTGAAAATGAAGTTCCCATATAGGGTGAGCCACAGCCCAGTAGAAAAATACTAAACCAAGCATAAGAATTAACTAAAGCATTAGCATTCGATACGTGGTTAACACAAGATAATCAATTTCCAATTTCATGATACGAATGTCTACATTGTCTATGACATATTGTCTATGACACCTTTCACTTTCCAATATTTATTCAACTTTCCAATTATATCATTATGGCTCAGAACCTGGCCAACTATAATAGTGATCCAGATGTCACAAAAAAAGTAAATGAGACTAAAGCTCAAACCACAACACTTCCATACTTCCAACTGATACACATTATAATGATGTATCATATCAACAACAAATAGCAATATTGCTATTATCAATAAGCACACATATGAGTGATGCTACTGGAGTCCATCCCCTATCTCCTCCCAACAAATCCGGTTTAGAGGTACATCCCCTATCTTCCCCTAAACCGTGGAGTTCATCCCCTATCTTCTCCAAACAACATGCATATACAATGAAACACACAATTGCCATATACAACACATAATCAATACAAGTAATGTTCTGTATTAATTCAACAGTCAACATAAGTGACTTAATTCCAGTTATACCTAAGTCACATGCAAGGTCTACAACAATCACGACTATCCTCCACCGATAGCCCAAAACAGTTATTTCTAAACAAGAAATAAATACAACAATGAATGTAAAATCAACATTCTCATAGGTAAGTATTTAAACTACCCAACTATATCATTAATCTCATAATTTCCCCAACTTCATGAATTAAACCCAATTCCACATTTTTCCCTTAAATTAATTATACAAATTAATCTAAGCCAAAACCCTAAGTTTTCTCCCAAAATTACCAAACTACCCCCACATACCAAAATACCAACACTTAGGATTAAAGCGTATAAATGGAGTAGGAAATCCCTACCTCGAAGCAAGAACCCAAAAAGAAGAAGACAGAGATGATAGCCCAAACTCCAAAGTGCTCCAGATCAACAACTGTTCAGATTAAATGGAAGCCCTCGACCCACTCTACCTTTTTAATGAAGGAACTAGGTTAGATACTCACTCTAAATAGATGAAACCTAGGAGAGAAGATGAGTTGGGAGGGAGAGAACTCGTAACCTAGGGTTTTATAAACTGAAAGGGGCTGAAAAACTGATCTGAAACACGCTGCTGCGTATTTAAACAAAATAGGCTCGCTCGAGCGAAGACCTGGTCGCTCGAGCGACCAGACACAGAAAAGCATCGCTCGAGCGAATAAATACTCGCTCGAGCCACCAACTCAAATGCTAGCTCGAGCCAAGAAAAGCTCGCTCGAGCGAAGAACTCAACCTCACAGGTCTGCAACAGACGCACGCTCGAGCGAAGGAACGCTCGCTCGAGCGAAGAACAAACCAGCTCGCTCGAGCGAAGAAAGCTCGCTCGAGCCAAGAAACACTGCTCTCAGGTCTAAGTACTAGACGCAATCGCTCGCTCGAGCCAAGGAAAGCTCGCTCGAGCGAAGAACCAAAAACGAAGACCTCGCTCGAGCGAAGAGAAGCTCGCTCGAGCGACCAAGCCAAAAACTGAACATCCAGACTTGGTTTCTAAACCTAACCAATCTGCAACCAATCTGCTAAACACATCCTATAACCCAAGAATAAGGAATTAAAGGACAACAACAACAAATATAACAGCGGAATCCACGGAACGTAAGTCCGGATACAATAATCAAATGGGAAAAAGACCGGGGTCGCTATATGCTTCACCATTTGTTTTACATATGCTAGCAGAAATAATTGAAGTTTTCGTATAATATATGGGTAATGAATATTATGTAACAATTATTACTTCAATGAAAATAAAATTTGATAAATATTTTGATCCTTTGCCTTATCTATTAGGTTTAGTCATAATAATTGATCCTAGGTGTAAAAAAATTTGTTTACAAGAATTTTTAGAACGTCTTTTTGTTGATTAAATACAATTTGCCCCTATTATGCAAACATGCAACAGATTATTTGAAGAATACAGGGCAACTGCATCTGTAAATACACCTACATACACTACACTAGCAGTCTCATCTTGAGGCGGGAGATTAAGTTTTTTTCAGCAATAAAAAGTAGAAGAATATCTCAACATACAAGTGTAAGTAGTTCTGAATTTGTCACGACCCAAACCCGCCCCTATGGGTTTAGCACCGTAACCGGCCAGTAAGCCGTGATTACCGAAGGCCTGCTTAACAGTAAGACAGTATTACAGAGTACAGGGGCATGGCAGAAGCCAAAACAGTAAATAAACAATGTCCAATTGTAGACACCCCATTTTTGACCGACCTTAAGACTCAGACGTCACCGATTGAGCGCTCGGTGATGTTGCATATTGTGCTCGTTCAGAAGTCTCAGAGTCGCGGCCGTGCGCCCTACCTCCGGACTTCCGAACTCTCTTCTGTGCCTTGCCTCGGTTTGCGAACCGGACTCGGTTTTCTCTGTTTTCTTTCCTGAGGGGAGGGAGAGGTCCTGTAGACCATCTCTCAGTGACCGTGGGCTACATTTCGTGGCCGTAGGCCATTTTGCCCGTTTCGGAGCCCGGTTCCCGGTTTTCAGAGCCGTCAGGCCGTGTGCCTCGGTTCGGGACCACCCAACCATCTCCGATTCCTCCGGTTTTTGGCATGCATCTCATTTACTCCCTTTCGATGGACACTGGGGTCTTAGGTACCCACTTCGTGGCCGAATGCCACTTTCGGTGCTTAACAGCCTATTTTCGGGACCCCGAACTGCGTGTTTTGGTCCCCGAGCATTCGTTTTGCATCGGTTTTCGTTCATTTTTGGCAGGTACCTCTGTTTTATTACCAGGAAGATCACTGGAGGGTGGGAGGCCAGCAATTGTCTCAGCAACCAGTTATGCTCTTCCGGCGCCCCCCGGCGCCCGTTTTTCTCACTTCCGGGCTAATGTTGAACACCCTAGGGCCATTTTCTCCGAGCCAAAACCACATATTTGTGTTGTACACACATGGGAGGATCCTAAAAACCCATGGCCAGCCAGTAATTCTTTGGTCCATTTTGAACCCCTTCTAAAAGTGGCTTGTTGTCTCTCTTGTTTTAGAGTTGCCAATTTCCAACCATAGAGTCTTGTTCAGCACATATGCGAGGCCACCAATGTGTGGTGGCCGGCCAGCAATTCATTGTTTCATTTTTACCCCTTGGCCGGCCGGCCATAGGGGGTGGCCGGCCGGCCACCAGTAGCAAAAGTGGATGGCCGGCCATGCTCCTTGGGAGGTGTGTTTCACAGCTGTATAGCTGTATCCCCCAAAATATCTGATTTCGGGGGATATTTTGTGTGCAAGGGAACTTAATCCCTTAAGGTTGACACTCTTGGACACCTTTTGATATACCATCCTTGCATGCATACCTCTCTCTCTCTCTCCCTCAAGAGTTAAAACACTTGCCTCAAGTTCAAGAACACATACACACCTCCATCTCTTTGATTCTTCTCAAGTTTAGTGCCTTTTCTTCATCATCATCAAGCACCACCATCACCACTCCATTTCCAGCAGCAAGGAGAGGTTCTCAGAGGCTTAGAAGCAACATTCCTCAAGCCAAGAGGTAGCAAAAGTGTGGTCTTCAAGGGTAAGTCTCAATCCCCCTCTTTTGTAGCCCATTTTTGCCTCATTTCTTAAGCCTATTTTCTTATTGTTTTGAGCTCTGACCTTAACTGAAACTAGGTCTATTTTGAGCTATTCTTCATGTTTGTTGAAGGGTTCAACCCTGTTTGAGCCCTCCATCTTGCACTTGTTTCAATATCCTCTTATATGCTATTATTTTGCATTGAATATTTGGCCTATGATTGATCTGTTTTCGAGCATAATGTAAACTGTGAGTGGGCCTATTTGGAGCCTCTCTTCAACATTGAAGAAGGGCTCAACCCTGTTTGGCCTCTCTATCATGCACTTGCTTCATAATCTCTCATATTTACCGTAAATTTGCATGATTTGTTTGACCTACATGTAGTCTGTTTTGGAGCATGTCATGAACTGTGAGTAAGATTATTTTATATCCGTCTACAACATTGTAGAAGGGATCAACCTTGTTGGGGGTCTCCATGTTGTGCTTGTCTTTATATCCCTCTTTGGCCCCCATTCTTGCATGCTTTTTTAGGCTTATCTAGCTTCTTTTTTCGGCCATCATCAGAACTGGAAAGAGTCATATTTTGATCTTCTTGACATATTTCATTAAGGGTCTTTTCTGGTTTGATGAATTTTTGGGGTACCTCATGTTATAGCCTTATGTATCCTAGTTCTTGCATGACATTTTTAGCATGTTTTCATACTGAGTTGGGGGATTTCATCTACTGTAAATGTTCATATTTTTAGTCCCTCATCAGTGTTGTAGAAGGGTACTTTTCCATTTGGGCATCGCATGTATCACTTGCTTCAATACCCCTCTTGCGGGGCCATTTTTGCATCCTTGCTTAATCCTATGTGTGCTTGCTGTTTAGCCCTTTTTATGACTGAAAAATGCTTTTCTTGGGGCTGCCTTGATACTGTATCTTCATCCCATGTCCATATTGTGCATGCATTGCATGGCTATAGGCCATTTCGGGCGCCTAATATCGCATTTCGGGATCATTCCATGCTTCGGGTGCACTTTGGCCATGTTTCGGGGCTGTTTTCCCCCATATTTCAGTGCTGAAATTCATTTGCATGCTTGCATATCATTTCCATGCCATTTCGTGCCTTACGGCCATTGCCTCGGTTTGCGTGCCCGTGTGCACGCATTTCGAGGCACTTCATTTTCATCCGACGGCTTCTTATGTGAGTGTGGCTGAGGTCCGCTCATGTTAGTGTAAGTCCATTTTGCATTCTGTATGTCATTTTAGTCTCATCGCATTGCGTATGCCATTTACTCGGTTTGCGTGACTGCGTGCACGCATTTCGAGGCATCTCATTTTCATAGCATTGAGCATGCTAGGATTGTATTTTAGTTGCATTCATGCATATCATGCATATTGCATCGTGTTTGGGATAGGAGTTAGCCCGGGCATGGGAAACGAGGCGCGTTTCGTACTCCGAGTGACGGAACGGGTCTCAATTCCCAAGTCACCGACACTCCGGATTACCCATGATGGAGTTAGGTTTTGTTGTAGCATTCATATACATTCATCCTATATTGAGTTGTGCAATCCGATTCCTCGGCCATTATGCATCGATATGCGTGACTGGTGGCACGAGGATCGAGGCATGCATATATTTGTGAAATACATTGCTATGCCCCTTTCCTGCTCTCTGTTGCAGTGAAATAGAGAATCAGCAACTTTTCGGAGTCTGGCACGCATTTCGAGAAACATTGCAAAACAGAGGCTAATTGGGGCATCCCAGTGGATTTCCGCGCAAGGCATCCCAGCATACATCATTCATCAGAACCGAGGCAGCCCCCTGGCTTGCATGCTAGTTTACAGCTTTTCTTAGTTAATTTGTTAATTAATTAGGAATTTGTATATTATTCGGACTGTATATTTCGGACTGTATTATTCTTTCATTTCGGACTGTATTATTATTTATTTGGACCCTCTGTGCGAGGGCATAATTGTAATAAGTGTGGGTGAGTGTGATGTATGTCTTCCAACCCCCACGTCTTTCTTCCCTTTTATTTACCCGCTTATGATGGTTAGATTAGGGCATATTTCAATTAGCATACAGTATGATAGCATGTTTGCATCATTCATCTGTTTTGCACGCACCGGGCTCGGCGCATCATACAAACTGCATTTGTATTTCAATTCCAAGTTGAGTACTTGATAGCTGTTGCATTCCATATGCCATGTTTAGAATAGCCGAGCCTGCTATAGTTTGCATCTTTGCATGTGTTGCATTAGGCAATTCTGTGTATCTAGGATCATGCATTGATTTCTAATCAGTTTCTGTTTTTGGCTTGGAGTACTCGGTAAGTTTTATGCTTTAGCATCCTTGCATGCGTGTGAGTGTTGCCATGAATAGCATGCTTACCATGAGACTATATGCTTATATGATATAACTATCTTGAATGCCTGTGGGTGGAGGTTGAGTTACTTGAAGTGGAACAAATCATTGACTGTTTGTTTTAAGCCCACTAGATAGTGGCAAAATCATGTTTTCTAAGCCCACCCGAGGGTGGCAAATCCACGTCTTAGCCTACCTGCGGGTAGCACCATCAAACCATTTGCAAACAAACAAACATGAAATGTCTTGTTCCACTTCAGGCGACTCAGTCTATATTTGTTTGCTGCGAGCATCACATAGTAACCTAGGCTAATAACCGGAATAAGAACATACAATGTTTTCAAAATAAGATATCATGGTTAGTAGAGGCCGGTCTTTGACCGGGCGAGCGGGGGTGCTCACGAAGTGACCTTCCCCAATCGTACCCAAGTTCCCGAGCCGAGGCAACTTTGGTGATGACGGACACGTGGCCTTTGGCACCGAGTCAGGGTTTCCTAAATTTCCCAAAAATAAAATATTTAGGTGGCGACTCTGTATCTGGCGAAGCAGTCCATGTTTGGCACTTCTTTCAAAAAATCTGTTTTCAAAACGATTTGCTGGGTTTGGACTCTTTGGTTCAAGATTAAGAACCGTGACACAAATCGAGTCCGAGCTGTAGCGAGGTCCCCCGCGGGCTTGTTACAGTTTCTGGCGACTCTGCTGGGGATTTAGAGAACTTGACTCGAACTCATGATATCTGTTTTTTACTACACTTGTGTGTTTCTTTGCATTGCATTTGCATTGGTGCGCCTAGGACACCGTGTTTGCCATATGCCATTCCCGAACGATTTGCCGGAGGCTTGTCTTGTCAAGGCATGTCCATAAGGCTGATCGGCTCTGGGCTCTGACAGCATGGGAACACAAACCCCAGTTTTACCGGGGCACCCTTTTTGACCATTCGACCTAGTGCATATTCGGATCCATAGTGACCATTCCAAATTAGGATAGGTTGCTTACCCGTTTATAGGTTGTTTGAAACCGCTGTATGCGTAGTAAAACCCTAGTTCCTGACAAAATAGGACAGGGAAACCCTTACCCCAACATAGGGGTGTTTTGACTCTCACTTATATGTTATGTGCTTTAGAGTGCGTCTCTACAGGAATGCATGTATCAGTCTATAAGTTTGGGCATCAGGCCTGCGGGCATCAGTCAGTATCTGAGAATCAGTTGTCTGCGGATATCGCATTCAGTTTTGGGGAACAGTGATACAGGAACAGTGATCAGTGATTGAGGACAGTGTATTTTCAGCTTATCAACTGCGTGTTGTATGCCCGAGTGTGTTGTGTGTATTAATTTAACTGTTATGCTGCCCGTTTATCTGGTTATTTATTTCCTTTTGCTTTATTATCTTTTTGCTAGGGGCAGTTTTTTAGCACGATTGCTTCCGAACCAGTAGATACTCCCAAGCACTTTGGACACGAGGTCGCCGACTCAATCGATCCGAGGATCTGGTTGACGGACATCCAGTGTTCCACTCCCTACCCCCAGTTGCCAGAAGAAGGTCAAGGAGGCGTCAGTGTGTCAGAGCAGGGATTACCGGGACAGAGGGCTACTTTGACAGTAAACAGCCAGGCTGAGATTTCTGTGTCTGCCATAGAAGTACATTTACCGGTCATCCAGATGGAACAGCAGAATACATCAGTGGTAGTAGAGGCGATGATGCGCCAGATGCAAGAAGGCATGAGACAGATGCAAGAGGATGCTATCCGCCAAGCGGATTTTCTAAACAACAAGCCGCAGTCATGGGCCCAGCAGGCGAGAGTGATTACTAGGCTGCAACAGCAGAATGCAGAATCTGCTTCACATCAGGTTCCTCCTCCACCAGCGGCTCCACTACCGAGCAGGCGCCTATGGGTCAGAATACCTTGCCAAAACCCCAGAATACCCTGCCAAACCCTCAGAATACCTCCGAACCACCCAGAACACTCTACCAATGTCCAAAATATCCAAGAGGACACCAACCTTCCAACGGGGCTGGCTCCGCCCCCACTTCTGCCGCAACTGTTAAGAATCTACACCCAACCACCGGGACTCTCCATTCGAGTTCGAGGTAGATCATACAGCTCTAAGCTGAGTAAGTTGGAGAAGCTTTTCCAAAAAATCGCAAGGGGTGAAGGCATCCAGACATCGAAGATGGGTACACCGAGTGGCTGTAACATTGCCAGAGATTTCAAGATGCCACAGATTGACGTTTTGATGGGTCGGAGATCCATGGTCCATCTCGGCTATTTTCAGACATCTTGAGGCCAATGGGCTTAACCGACCCAAAAGCTTTCCTTGTTTGGCGAACTTTGTCGGGGGTGGTGGCGGCCTTGGTACGCAAAGTTAGAAGATGATGTGAAGAGAAATTGGGATGAGATGGCTGAAGCCTTCGTTGCGCAATACTCGTATAAAAACAGATCGAGATTACAACACGTGATCTCGAAACGACGAGGCAAGAACCCAAGGAGTCTTTCTCCGATTTTGTAACTAGATGGAGGGCAAAGGCGTCGATGATGACCTTGAGGCTACAGACAAAGACAAATCCGGATGATTGTGCGCAATCTCCAGCCGAAACTCATGCAAAAGATGATTGTACTCCCCTTTCCAACTTTCTCAGATTACACGGATGGGGGTACAGATCGAGGATGCAATGAAGCAAGGTTTAATCGACCAGGACGGGAGCTGCCCCCGAAGGACATTCAACCGTAATAACAACGCAGGCCGAGTGGCGCTGCAAAACAAGGACTTCTGAGGTCGGTATGGTCAACACATTCCCCCCTCCCAATCAAGGCCCGCAGCGGCCACACCCTTTCCAGTAATCCGGGAGCAGTACCCAGCCCCGAGATTTCAGCCCAGAGGCAAAGACCTTCACTCACTATACATGCCTTTGTCCAAGGCTCTCGGGGTGTTAATCAAAGAAGCATCTGACACCTTTAGAGCCGAGGCCACTGCCAAATCCACTCCCTCCCTCTCATGATCCAGCAAAGTACTGCGCGTATCACCAACAGCACGGTCATGACACCGACCGTTGCTATAGATTGCGTCATGAGATCCAGGATCTTATGACAAGCAGGTGATCGCGCCTCCCGAAAACCCAACGTCACAACAAATCCCTCCCACCACACAACCAAGCCCCTCCTCCCAAAAGAGTCAACCTCATCCAAACTGGGGTCGTGTCCTACGATCCTAGTATATATATACTCCCTCTCACCTACCCAAACGGAGGTGATCCTTCCTGATTGCACTGACTTGTGCATGTTGGACACCTCACAAACCCAATCTAAGCCAGGTTGGTGACCACCGAAGATGGAACTGGGCAGGTTTCAG
>JAPPVO010004190.1:0-18907 GCA_030407325.1 Camellia japonica | reverse complement strand
GAGATGATTGACCAACTCTGTACCCGCATCACACATACAACCAACTGATTCATTTTAATCATATAAAATGACAAACTACTCCAATTCTAAAAATTGAAACCCTTGAAATCTCAAATTCAATTCATATTTCTTTTCTATTATTATTATTTTCTTTTTCTCAACTGTATAAACAACCAAAACTAGCTCATGAGCTCACGTTGATAATTAACATTCAATCACATAAAAATCATGAGTCTGAACAATCTTGATTCAATCACAACAGAGATGTTTCTAATAACATCTTACTTTAATATGTTATTACAATTCAAAAGAAACAAATGAGCACATGTATACATGAACTGCAATCAAGCATTATGATACCCCATGTGTTTGTGAACCCAAAAAAAATGTGGAAAAAATCTATAAAATGTAATTTGAAGGAACAACAAAGGAAATCCAGCCACTCGTACTGGCCTGGCCTATAAATTATTGTTACATAACATCCTTTGTTCACTCTATTTATCCAAAAAAAAAAAAAAACATCCTTTGTTCACTCTAGTTGACAGACAATTATTGCCATTAAACTTGGCAGTTCTGCTACAAACACACAAACAGATCACAAAATCAAACACAAAATGCATATGAATGGACAAGATTTTATAAAGTTTGTTAGTTGGTGGGGCCTAGTTTTGAAAAAAATTATCCATCCATAAACATTATGTGTCCAGGTTCGTGACTGATTTATGTGTTCTGGGATTTATTTTAAACTTAGTCTATGTGACATAACAAGATATTAGTAGCTAGCTACCAGAGAGAGAGAGAGAGAGACAATGCGAGAGAATCCTAATCTGTTATACGATCCTGCTACCTAAATTTTTTAATTGAATCCCAATCTGCTATATAATCCTTTTGAATCTTCTGACTTGGTTGATAGGCCATCAACTAGAAGTGAAGCTGCTGCCATGGGCCAAGACAAGGGGCTTAACTCAGGAGCAGTGAGCAGTGGTTTGGACAGTGGGCTGGACTGGATGATGGGCCAGACAGACAACAGACCCAAATAACCTAGATAACAGATCAATTACAGCTCAGTGACTTGGTGCGGGATTAGCGGAAGCTGTTAAAGTTGTTGAGCGGGATTAGTGGTAGTTGTTAGAACTGTTGAGAGATATTGTGTAAGGAGGGAGAGAAGGAGAGAGGAGGGGAATTATTTTTGTAATGAAGAAGCTTGGGATCTAACGTTTCCCAGAGTTGGAACCCAGTTTCAAATTAATACAATTTTCCATTGCTATCTCAATTTCAGTCTCAATCTTTTATCTCAATTCCCATTTTTATCATTCATCCTATCACTGATATCAGAGCTAGCAGTTCCTCGGCCATAATTTCTAATGACGGAGACTCGTGCGCAGGAACAGAAGAGGATGGAGGAAACCATTCGCCAGTTGCGCGAGAGTGACGAACGTTTAGTTCGCCAATAGCATGAGAGTGAAGCACGAACGCAGCTTGCTCTCAACCAGCTCAAGAAGATGATCATGGCTCTCACCCTTCGTGATGATCAGAAACAACCACCGACGGAAGATCTGGGCGGAGATTCCGTTACCCCTCATAGATCTTCACCCCACAACTCTGGCTACGTACAAACTCGTTATGCCAAAATTGATTTTCCCCAATTCTCAGGTGAGGATCCTATTGGTTGGATTTATAAGTGTGAGCGTTTCTTTGAATTTAATCAGATTGATGAAGGTAGTAAAGTAAAACTGGCTGTTGAATGTAACAATTTCTATGTAACAATTTCTACCTACTCCACCTACAATTTCTACCTACTCCACCTACAAATACTCCACCTACTCCACCTTAGTTAGTGCTCCATTAGTTAGTGCTATAGTTAGTGCCCCATATAGTTAGTGATATAGTTAGTGATCCATTATGGTATAGTGCTCTATTATGGCTCCATTGTATCCCATTTCTCTCTATAAAAGAGAGCTCTTGTAAGAACATTAGATATGAATCAAACAATAATATCAATACATTAATTTCCTACATGGTATCAGAGCAGGTTTAGAACCTAGAATTTTCGCTTCACCGGCGGGCGGCAACCTCGCCTTAGCCGCCCGCCGGACCACAACCTATTCCGCTGTCATCTCTATCAATACATATAGCTTCCAGTTCGCTGCCACCGGAGGCGACTTCTCCACATACGCTTCTAACAGCTTCTTCCAGCTTTTTCCTGTCAGTCTCATCATCCCATGGCTTCATGTCCATGAGAATGGCGGACTTTCCAGATTCCTTCTTTTTCCCGGCTGCCTTCATGGCCGCTGCGCGTTCTTCTGCAGCCTTCTTTTCCTCTTCAGTTTCTTCCCCCAACAGATCCACATCATTGTCGTCGTCATCCTCAGAACCTCCTGACATGTGTTGTCCGATCTTCGAAACAGCCTTGTTTGCAGCATCCTCTACATGAAATTCTGAATAAAGCTGGGTTTGTGTTAGAAGCTCATCCAATTTGGTGAACTGGGTGTCATTCAATTGTGGTGTCTCAGGCTCATTTGTTCTGTCATCTTCTTCCTTCACCCGAGCTTCCAACAACTTCTCTTCTTCCTCAGCCATGGCTTTTGATATAAGAGAAGAATCCCCATTTTTTGCATCAAGGAGTATTTCCTCCTTCAATTTGGCTCCATCTTATCAAATATGCTGTTAGTGCTCGGATGTGCCTTCTTCTGTGGGGGGATAAAAAATCACCAGAAAGTGCAGCGTTTCAATAAGGCAGCTGCAGTGGTGAGCTCAGGATTGTTGTTGATGGCTGTTATGGGCATATTGTTTCCAGCAGTACTTCACGTCACACACACAGAGGTGCATTTTGGGACGTCAGAGTTATCCCTTTCTAGATTTAGCAGCTGTATAATGCTGGTGGCATATGCAAGCTACCTTTTCTTTCAGCTTAGGAGTCAACACAAGTTCTATGGTCCAGTGGATGAGGCTCCTGTTGATGAGGAAAGCAATAGTAGTACAGAAGATTCTCCTGAAGAAGAGGTTCCTGCTATTAGTAAGTGGGAAGCAATTGGGTGGCTTGCTATTTTGACTTTGTGGGTGTCTGTACTATCTGGATACCTTGTTGACGCTATACAGGGAGCATCGGACTCATGGAACATGTCTGTGGCTTTTATTAGTGTCATCCTGCTTCAAATTGTAGGAAATGCTGCAGAACATGCAAGTGCTATTATGTTTGCCATGAAGGACAAGCTTGACATCACACTGGGAGTCGCAATTGGATCATCTACACAGATATCTATGTTTGTTATTCCCTTCTGTGTAGTTGTTGGCTGGTTCATGGGACAGCCAATGGACTTGAATTTTCAACTCTTTGAGACAGCCACGCTCTTTATCACAGTGTTAGTGGTGGTATTTATGCTGCAGGAAGGGACATCAAACTATTCCAAAGGCTTGATGCTTATTCTAAGCTATCTTATTGTTGCCGCTAGTTTCTTTGTACATGTCTGCCCCGGCATATCAAGACAATGCTCTTGGCTCCACAGTTCCAGAAGCTGATTATGTTTGGCGCATAATTCTGATGTTTGGTGCGATCCCGGCTGCACTTACTTATTACTGGCGAATGAAAATGCCTGAAACTGCCCGTTACACGGCCTTAATTGCCAAGAATGCCAAACAGGCCGCTGCTGACAGTCCAAAGTATTGCAAGTTGAGCTAGAAGCAGAACAAGAAAAAGTTGAAAAGCTTTCTGAAGATAAAGGCAATGATTTTGGTTTGTTTTCAAAACAGTTTCACCACCACCATTGGCTCTTTCAAAACAGTTTCACCACACCTTATTTTATTCATCTCGGGGATCAACCCCGATCACATTTTTACACCAAAAAAAAAAAAAAAACCTCACAAAAACTAATCAACCACAACCCACACAACAACAACCGGCCTTATTTTTTCGCCTCTTCAGCTGTTCTCTTCTTCTTGCCTTTGTCTTGGGCCTCCCTTGCCGGTGCTGCCTCCGTGTTTCCCACGCCGCCGAGCACGTTAACTTCCCGTTGCTCCTCAACCGTCACATATGGCGGCCCTCTAAATCTGAGCATCACGGTGGCCTTCCGCTTCAGTTTCTTGTTTTCTGCCTTCAGCACACATATCTCTGCTCGGGCATCCGTATACATGCTCTGGAGCAGAGCCAGTTGGGCTTTTACCTGCTGCACCTCATTTGTTCTATTCTGAAGCCGGTGCGACAGGTTTGAGACCGCAGTCATGGTCTCAACACATGACTTCAGTGTGTAATAATTCGCCTCAATATCCGATTGTGCAGCCATTCTTTGCTCCACAGACAGCATCGGAAAGTTCAAAAGCGCAAAACCAGGGGCGCTTGGTCCAGGGGCGCTTGGTTGCGGTTCAAGGGCACCTGCCCCGGCCATCTCTCTTGTGGACTCGTTGAGGTCGGGAAAGAGAGTGAGACCACGGGACGAAGAGGCTATGTTCTGGGTAGCTGAACGGGAAGAACAGGCCATATTCAGAGTTGGTTGGAGAGTGTTTCAGATAGATAACAGCTCTCAGAGAACGACGAGTTTTTTTTCAGAGGTTTTCAGCTGGTTTGTTATGCATCAGCGGCAGCCTCGCCTTGGTTTAAATAGGCAAGGCAGATACACGTATCACGCGCCTCTCAACGCCAGATGACAAATCGGCGGCCTTTTAATGGCTCGACTTTTGATGGCTGTCGAGCACGTCTTTTGATGGCACGTCTTTTGATGGCACGCCTTTTGATGGCACGCTTTTTGATAAGATTGGGCACGCCTTTTGACGGTTAGCTTCTATATGGGTCCGACAAGACTCTGTAAACTGTCCCGACATTGATTCCGGTTAGCTCCTATATGGGTCCGACAAGACTCTGTAAACTGTCCCGACTTTGATTCCGGTTAGCTTCTATATGGGTCCGACAAGACTCTGTAAACTGTCCCGACATTGATTCCGGTTAGCTTCTATATGGGTCCGACAAGACTCTGTAAACTGTCCCGACTTTGATTCCGGTTAGCTTCTATATGGGTCCGACAAGACTCTGTAAACTGTCCCGACATTGATTCCGGTTAGCTCCTATATGGGTCCGACAAGACTCGGTAAACTGTTCCGACATTGATTTCGGTTCTCAGCTACAACGGTTCGACACAGCCATATAGTGTCTTCTACAACGGTCCGACATGACCCCGTAAACTGTTTTCTACAACGGTCCGACATGACCCCGTAAACTGTTTTCTACATCGGTCCGATATGACCCCATAAACTATCTTCTACAACGGTCCGACATGACCCCATAAACTGTCTTCTACATCGGTCTGCCATAACCATACAGTCTTCTACAATGGTCTGACACGACCATACAGTGTCTCCTATCCACTTTTATTTTATTTGTCAGATTATTTTTTCCTGTTTTATTACTCTCTCCAAACTCAAGTTGGTTAGTTCCTAACCCCCTTGAGTTTGAGGGGGGCTGTGTTGAATGTAACAATTTCTATGTAACAATTTCTACCTACTCCACCTACAATTTCTACCTACTCCACCTACAAATACTCCACCTACTCCACCTTAGTTAGTGCTCCATTAGTTAGTGCTATAGTTAGTGCCCCATATAGTTAGTGATATAGTTAGTGATCCATTATGGTATAGTGCTCTTATATGGCTCCATTGTATCCCATTTCTCTCTATAAAAGAGAGCTCTTGTAAGAACATTAGATATGAATCAATCAATAATATCAATACATTAATTTCCTACACTGGCTGTGATGCATCTCACTGACAAGGCGATACAGTGGTATCAATGGTTTGAACGAACTCAGAAAATGCCTACCTGGGCGCCTGAATTCTCTCACGGACTTCAACTGCGTTTGGCCCCAATGCTTTTGAGGACCTATGGGGGAATTGACCAAGTTGAAGCAGTTTACGTCTGTTAAGCTGTACCAAGAGCGATTTGAAGAGTTAGCCAACAAAACCAAAGGCTTAACGGAAGAGTTCTTTGTAGCTGTTTTGTCATGGGTTGAAAGATGAGATCAAAGCTGGTGTCCAAATGTTCCAACCTACTACCATCTCCCATGCCATAGGCTTGGCAAGGTTACAAGAAGAAAGCATTGAAGCCCTTAGTAGACGAAATAAAATTCCCCAAAGATCATCCAACAACAATTGGTCTTTCCCTTCCCCAACCCTCTCGTTACCAAAACCCTTTCCCTCAAGTGGACCTAAACCTGATACCAAAACCCCAGTACCTATTGACTCCAAATACCAACCAAACACTTCTCCCAACTCAACCCTAACCAGTACCATCCCTTTTCCCATCAAGAGACTAACTCCCAAGGAAATGGAGGCTAGAAGAGAGAAAGGGCTTTGCTACAATTGTGACGAAAAGTATGTCAGGGGACACAAGTGCCAAAGGAAACAATTGTATTTGCTGCTTGGAGAAGATGAGGAATCAGATGCTCCGGAACAGGAATTACAAGAGGATGGAGACTCTCAGGTAAGTGATGACATGCAGATTTCAGTGCATGCTCTGTCAGGTAGCCTATCCTTTAGGACTATGAGAATACTTGGGAAGGTCAAGGGGAGGCCCATCACTATCTTAATTGATTCTGGCAGTACCCACACCTTTGTGGAGCCAAGTGTGGCCAAGAGTTCTGGACATTTAGTGGAACCCACCATAGATTTGCCAGTCACAGTGGTTGATGGAACCAAATTATGTAGCAAAGGACTGTGTAAGGCCTTCACGTGGGAAATGCAGGGAGCCACCTTCACCACAGAGGTGCGTATCTTGGCTATTGGAGGGTGTGACATGGTACTTGGGGTGCAATGGTTGTCCACCTTAGGACCAATACTTTGGGATTTTAAGAACCTCCAAATGCAGTTCCAATTGGAGGTACAAGCCATCCTTCTCAAGGGAGACACTGGCTGCAAGGTGGAACAAGTGTCTAGCAAGCAAGTGAGCAAGGCTTTGCAGCAAACCAACCAAGGTTACCTGGTCCAGTTGTACAGTATCACAGCTACATATGTAGAGCAGGTACCCACTGATATTACAGTCATTTTACATGATTTTAATGATGTATTTGTGGAGCCTAGTGCCCTCCCTCCTCAACGATTGATTGACCACCGAATTCCCCTAACACAAGGCAGTGCACCCATCCATGTGAGGCCATATAGGTATCCATACATACAGAAGAATGAAATTGAAAAAATAGTCAAAGAGATGCTGGACGCTAGAATCATCAGACCAAGTACCAGTCTTTTTTCCTCCCCTGTGCTATTGGTGAAAAAGAAGGATCACACTTGGAGGATGTGTGTTGATTACAGAGAATTGAACAAGTGTTGTTAAGGACAAATCCCCATCCCTATAATTGATGAACTATTGGATGAATTGCATGGTGCCAAAGTGTTCACAAAGCTCGATTTAAGAGCTGGATACCATCAAATCAGAGTGAATCCTGAAGATATCTCCAAAACTGCTTTCAGAACTCACGAGGGCCATTATGAGTTTTTGGTTATGCCTTTTGGGCTGACCATTGCACCCTCCACTTTTCAAAGCCTAATGAATTCAGTTTTTAAACCCTACCTCAGGAGGTTTGTACTAGTCTTCTTTGATGACATCTTGATATATAGTAAAACTTGGGCTGACCACCTTCACCACTTGCAAACCACTTTACAATTACTGAGGACCAACCAGCTCTATGTCAAGAAATCTAAGTGTGCCTTTGGACAACAATCTTTGGAGTATTTGGGGCATATCATTTATGGAAAGGGTGTGGCAGCAGATCCAGTCAAGATTGGGGCTACATTGCAATGGCCCAGACCAACATCCATCAAGGCATTGAGGGGATTTCTGGGGTTAACCGGTTATTACCGACGATTTGTGAAAAATTATGGGAAAGTTTGTGCACCACTTACCACTCTACTGAAGAAGGACTCCTTTGGATGGAATGAGCAAGTAGAAAATGCTTTCAACACCTTAAAAGCAACTATGACCTCCACACCTGTGTTAGCACCACCAAACTATGATAAGGACTTCATTTTGGAGTATGATGCATCTAGCACAGGCATAGGGGCAGTCCTAATGCAAGATGGGCATCCCATAACTTATATTAGCAAGGCTTTGGCACCCAAGCATTCGGGGCTATCAACCTATGAGAAGGAGTTATTGGCAATAGTATATGCTGTCCACAAGTGGGGACACTACCTTTTGGGAAGACATTTCACCATCAAGACTGACCATCTCAGTCTTAAGTACCTACTAGACCAAAAGATCTCCACTACTATGCAACAAAAGTAGCTCACAAAGTTGCTTGGCTATGACTATGACATTGTTTTCAAGGCTGGGCACGAGAACAAAGCTGCAAATGCTTTATCCAGACAGAGCATGGAACAATTTTGCACAGTTTCAGCTCTTTCAGTTGTTCAACCTGAGTGGCTCAATTCTCTCAAACAGGAATGGCATACTGACCCAACCCTCAAAACACTCATTGAGGGCTTAACCAGTGACCCAACCGCCAAACCAGGCTATTCTTGGACGCATGGGTTGTTGACCTACAAAGGCAGACTAGTAGTGGGCTCAAATGCACAACTCAAGGAGTTACTTATGCAGGAGATAAATGCTACCCCTTTGGGAGGACATTCCGGTACCAAAAAAACTTATCACCGAGCAAGACGATCGTTTTATTGGAAGGGTATGAAGAGGGACGATCGTTTTATTGGAAGGGTATGAAGAGGGACATATATGCTTTTGTGGCTCAATGTGATAATTGTCAGAGGAACAAAACAGAGACAGTAGCTTCCCCTGGCCTACTGCAGCCCTTGCCCATCCCAGAAGGCATCTGGTTCGATATATCCATGGACTTTGTGGAAGGGCTCCCCAATTCCCATGGCAAGACTGTCATACTAGTGGTAGTGGACAGATTGTCCAAATACACTCATTTCATTGCCCTATCCCATCCTTATACAGCTGTGGAAGTAGCCCAAGCATTCTTGGATACCATCTACAAATTGCATGGCATGCCTAAATCTATCGTATCTGATCGGGATCCCATTTTCACTAGCAACTTTTGGCGGGAACTGTTCCGGTTACAAGGTACAAAACTGAACCTCAGCACCTCTTACCACCCTCAAACGGATGGCCAAACAGAGGTGGTCAATAGGTGTACCTAAGGTGCATGACAGGAGATAGGCCCAAGGCATGGGCTCACTGGCTGCTCTTGGCTGAGTGATGGTTCAATACCAATTACCACATTGCCACCAAGCTGACACCATACCAGGTGGTGTATGGACAAGTACCCCCTTCCCACATCCACTATATCCCAGGGGTCTCCAATGTGGCTGCAGTTGATCAGTGGGGTAGGGATAGGGAAGCAACTCTAAAAATCCTCAAGGAACACCTAGTCCAAGCCTAAAATCGCATGAAGCAACAGGCAGATCAACATCGAACCGAAAAGCAATTTGCGGTGGGAGATTGGGTATTCCTAAAATTGCAGCCCTACAAGCAAAGTACATTACAACACCGGTCTAACATGAAACTGTCCCCAAGATTTTATGGGCCATTTTAGGTGTTGAAGAAGGTGGGTCAAGTAGCTTACCAATTGGACCTGCCCCCACACTCTAAGTTGCACCTAGTTTTCCATGTGTCCCTGCTCAAAAAGAAGTTGGGAGCCTACACCACACCACAAGCCACATTTCCACCCGTAGGGACTGATGGTGTCATTGAACCTAAACCCATTGCAGTTTTGGACAGACGTTTGATCAAGTATAAAGGTAGGCCAGCCACTCAATTGTTGGTACAATGGTCCAATTCATACCCAGAGGATGCAACTTAGGAGCTGTATCAAGATCTCCAAGCCAAATTTCCAACTTTCCAGCCTTGGGAACAAGGCTCTTTTCAAGGGGGAGGGAATGATAGGCCATCAACTAGAAGTGACGCTGCTGCCATGGGCCAAGACAAGGGGCTTAACTCAGGAGCAATGAGCAGTGGTTTGGACAGTGGGCTGGACTGGATGATGGGCCAAACAACAGACCCAGATAACCCAGATAACAGATCAATTACAGCTCAGTGACTTGGTGCGGGATTAGCGGAAGATGTTAAAGTTGTTGAGCGGGATTAGTTGTAATTGTTAGAACTGTTGAGAGATATTGTATAAGGAGGGAGAGAAGGAGAGAGGAGGGGAATAATTTTTGTAATGAAGAAGCTTGGGATCTAATGTTTCCCAGAGTTGGAACCTAGTTTCAAATTAATACAATTTTCCATTGCTATCTCAATTTCAGTCTCAATCTGTCTCAATCTTTTCTCTCAATTCACATTTTTATCACTCATCCTATCACTGGTCCTCTCAATGATCGTGATAATTACAACGGCACCGCAAACTACTCAATGTAACCACCAGCTTTTTGCATTAAGTGGCATCTCCTTCCACCCATAAAGGATCAGGTGCAGGGTTCAAGTCCCAGCAGAGGCAAGTTGTAAATGGTATGAAACCCACCAAAAGAAAAGGAAAAAATAGTCAATTCAACAAAAGTTCTAGGATTGGAAATCTCAAGCAATATCATTTTCTTTGTCCTCCTAAGATATTTTGGAATACAAAAGATGTGATATCTCCCAAAAATGAAAGCAAGAAAAGGAAAAAGAATTGAACTACCAAATAGAAATCTTGGGCATTAGATTCCAATGGGGGGTTGAGATGATTTCTTTCACCATTTTTATTTGGAATCAAATCAGCAGTACATACATCAATTGAATGCAAACACAAAGAGATGGAGAGCCTACCTAGCCTTGCTTTCACTCTGAACTTTTCTTATCTCTACGTCTTGATGTAATCCCTGCAACAAAAAACAATTAAATTTTTTGTTTTTGGATGTTTGAATTGATCATAATTGGATGAAGAAGGGGGGGGAATGTAACATAGAAAAAATTGGGGCAGTAGAGAGTGAAAAAAACCTGTTCAGACGTGAATTCCTCGGGAGCGTCCGATTCAATATCTTCTTCTCTTTCCGACATCTTTGATTTCAATCTCTCTCTGGGAACTGGAAAAAAAAAATCTCACTTTTCAGGGGTTTAGGGTTAGGGTTTCGCAGCGAAAAAAAATCTCACATCCTGATATTTAAAAAAAAAAATACAAGTACTCTATCGTTTTTAGGAAAATTCTAGCATACAACCCTTTAAAAATAGCGTATTATATGCCCCTAATTATATTATTTTATTCTTTACTTATAGTCAATATTTTCTTTAATTATGATATTATTTTAATTATAACTTCTGAGTTTCTTAATTATATCTCATGTTGTGTTTAGTTATGATATTTTTTTTTTATTTTAATTATTACTTAAAAAATTAAATTTATGTTATTTTTTTTTTTAGTTATAAGGGGTATACCATAGTGTTTCTTGTAATTTTAACATAATTATACTAATATCTTTTTTTTCATAAGGTTAAATGAACTAAAACTAATACAAATAGTGTAAATGCATAAGATAAATATAAAAGTATACACTTTGTTTGGTTCTGATTTTCAAAAAATTATACTTATTTATCTTCCGTATTTTAATATTTTCAATGAATTTTGTTAATATTTTAAACAATTATTTTTTAATTTTTAGACACACCTAATATAAATACACTTAAAAAGAATAATATTTGTAGAACAAATTTTTAAAAATACACTAATACCAAAAAATATTTAAAAAAATAAAAACTTAGTACATTTTTCATATTTTTGTGTATTTATTATTTTTTAAAAATATTTTTTCACAAATATTTTACTATTTAGATACATATAAGTAAAGTGCATCTAAAAAAGTAAAAAAATTACTTAATATTTAAAAAATATTCACTAAAAATAAAAAAATACGAAAAACAAAAAAACTCAATTTTCAGAAAACTGAAACCAAACATACTGATATATATTTAGGAAAACATTATGGTACACACTCTATATACACTTTATAATTATAATAATAAAAAATATAATTCCATACTTTTTGAGTCATTACTAAAAAAAATGTCGTAACAAAACACAATATGAGGCAGAACTAAAAAATTCATGAGTCATAACTAAAATAATATCATAATTAAAAAAGAAAATTGTCATAATTATAAAGAAGAAAATGACATAACTAATGCTGCATATGGTACACCTTAAGGGTGTGCGTGTGTACATTAGTGAGAGGGTAATTTATACCTAAATTGGGCCGAGCTGGGTAAATGGGTCGTTCTTTGGGCCACAGTAAGAAGGGCTGGATGAAAGGGGGCTTGTAGTTAGCCCGGTCCCAGTAAGCCCTATTGTTATTCCGGTCTGAAAGAGCCTTGAAGTTAGTCCGGTCTAAGGAAGCTTTGCAGTCAGCATCGGTCACCATACTCAAAATTAGCCCGGTCATAGCATAGTATGGTTAGCTCGGTGAGAACCTTGCTCTTTGCTAGCTCGGTCTAAGCATACCACGGTTTGTACAAGAGGAATTGAGGTAAGGGCAGTGAAAGGAAGAACCAAACTAGGTATAGTTCGGTCTACTCTGCTGTTCAGCATAGCCAGGCTTATCTCGGTCATATTGACATCCAACCATGGTAAAACCATCTCACTTGGCTTAAACAGTGAGGGGGGTGTTGAAGGATAAGCATTATCTTTCAGGAGTATGACTCCTAGGAGGACTCTACATGGAGGAGTAAAAGTTCCTACTAGAATTGTGCCACGCGAAACCTATGAAAGCTCACAACATCACCTATGGAGAGGTAACACAACTTTGATTCCCGAATACACAGAGCTTTTGTGTTATTTGTCTATTTTTCTGACTTAGGCATCGGAGAGGTATCCGGCACACACCCGCCGGCTAGCTCACGTTTGTGTTTTCAGGGAGTAAAGCGATGTCGTACGGAGGAGCGCAGACTTGATCAACAGGATTATACGAGAAGAATATTTCATGCTCGTACAATTGGTGTTGTCTGTGGGAATAAACAGAAAGAACAAACCTCTTAATCAAGTTATCCTCACTAATCGGAAGTAATGGTGCACAACGAAGAGTTGCCACAGTCCGCCATTGACGGACAAACCCCAGAAGGAGGCGGGAGGCGCGAAGGTTTACCTCCTGTCCCTCCCATGGCAGACTTGGAGCCCCAGCGACAGAACCCCCGGAGGGATGCAAGGGGGAGGCGGAACAACAGCCCCCGTCGATCTCAAAGTCCTGAAAGGCAAAGGCGAAGAATCAACCCTCAAGCTCTTGAGAATCGCGTAAAAGAGCAGGATGAACTAATAAGGAAGATGGCGGCGGATATGGAGGCCATGAAGCGCCAGATCAAGGGAAAAGGGGTGCGCGACAGGAGAGGGGCGTAAAGGCAACACACCCCCTCGCCACTCAGAAGATCGCAGTAGACATACCACGTCATCACAAGCAGAGAGTAGGAGCCTCAGAACAGGCGACACTCAATCTAGGACTTCCAGAACTCGTCACTCAAGGTCTGAGAGGTCATATATAGAAGGAAGCACTTATCGGCCCTCGCGCACGTACCAGACATCATCCAGGTAGACGGAATTACCTAGATCGTCTGACTTATGAACTGTGCTAGAAGAAAGTGCACGATGGAAGGAGGATGCCAGGGCGCGCGACCCATACAGAGTTTCTGCCCTTGAGCGGTTGACTCCTCAGACGCATGGAAGCGTCGAGGTAAGAATGCCAATACCGCGCCCTGTTTACGAACCTACGGATAAAGCATTAGCGAGGCTGCAGACCTGGCCGTTCGTTCCGGCAATTGAGAACGCGCCCTTACCTTCCAGCTTCCTGCAGCCCAAATTCACCACGTATGAGGGAAAGACGGACCCCTACTCGCACTTAAGCCACTTTCGCCAGGTTATGGCTGTATACCGACGAAACGAGGCTTTGATGTGCATCCTATTCCCATCCAGCCTTGGCGACCTAGGATTAACCTAGTTCGAAAGGCTACCAGAAGGCAGTATTGCCCCCTGGGCACAATTAGCAGAGGCATTCGTGACAAGGTTTAGGACGAACACCAAAACGCCAGTGGAGATCGACCAACTTCTCTCCATTGACATGGGCGACAATGAGACATTAAGATCCTACAATAGTCGCTACTGGGAGACCTTCAACCAGATTGGGGATTGCCCTACCAATCTCGCCATCGCGCAGTACAAAAGAGGTCTTCCAGTCGGGAACAGGCTGAGGGACTCAATCACCATGACGCCACCCCTCACAATGGAGGCCTTAATAGAGAGGGTACACCAGCACATTTCGGGTGGAGGAAGATAGCGCCCGTGCTAAAACGAAGTCTAGCACAACCGCAGTATACCGGATAAAAAGACCGCAGCAAAGGTCAACGCGGTAGTAGAACGTCCAAATAAAAACGGACGAGGCAGGCGGGCAACGAAAAGAGAAGACCAGGATAAAAGATGGTTGAAAGTCCGCACTGCCATTACACGGTATTCAAAAAGCCAATCTACCGGATTCTAAGCGAGATACGCGATTGTCACGACCCAAACCCGGCCCTATGGGTTTAGCACCGTAACCGGCCAGTAATCCGTGATTACCGAAGGCCTACTTAGCAGTAATACAGTATAACAGAGTTCAGGGCCTGGCGGAAGCCAATACAGTAAATAACTAGTGTCCATTGAGCTGTGGAAATCTGTATGCCAAAAACATTTTTCATGCATTCATACAGTTCAAAACAGTACGGTCAGTACAATCATACACAACGTTCAGTACGGGGACTTAATCCCTCGATAACAGTACAGTAAACATTCAGTCTATACAATCCGTTCGGTCAATACAAAACAGTGAGACAGTAAAAAAAAAAAGGAAGTACTAAAAACCCCTAAGCCTTAACATAACAGGCTCGGAGCCTCGCAGTGAGGCACACAGGCTGGCTTGACAAAACTGGGGACCAACCCACGCTCCTAGCTCTGGTCTGGCTGCTGAGAACCTACATATATATATAAACAGTGAGCTAAAGCCCAGTGAATAACATAAAGCGTAAAGAGGTTTAGAATGAATGTCCTTACAGTAATGAAAACAGTTCATTTCAATCAGTATTACAGTTGTTCGGTACAATAAACAATCATATGTGGTACATCCATTAGCATAACAGTAACAGTAGGTCAAAAGACCGAACAGTAATGATGGCCAGTCATTCAGTAAACAGTATGGTTCCACAAGGGAACCGACAGAGATCTCTGTAACAGTAACAGTCAGTAACAGTAGTGCTAAGGATGCCACAGTACAGTTCAGAAATAAAGGACATACATTCATTCAGTAAATAATTCCAGTTCAGTAAACAGTTCGTTCAGTATTCAAAAGATAGTCATTTTGAACATATCTTTACACAATTGTTACTCACAGAGATTGGGCTAATAGCAGCTAGAGCGCGTCCCCGAGAGCCAACCCTAAACAGTTAACAAATAGAACACACACTAAGTTTCACAGTCGGGAAGGACGATAATTAAATCCCTAAATTTCCTCGGTGTGGGTTCTACGTCTAAATCCTCATTAAGATGTCTTAAACTAGGCCTAAGAATGCCTAGGATGAGATGAGGATGCAAAAATACAGTTGGAAGGCATTTTTCAAAAGTTGCTGAAAATAGGCGCTTCGCTCGAGCGAGCCTTCCTTCGCTCGAGCGAGCTTCAAAAATCAAAAAACTTCGCTCGAGCGGTCTGATGAACAGTAAAAGTACTGGTTGCTCGATTTTACGCGCGATACCACGCTCGATGCTCGCTCGAGCGGAGCCCTGAATAAAGGTGCTCGCTCGAGCGAGGAATCCTTCGCTCGAGCGAAGAAGCCAAATCTGGAATTTCCAGATTTGCCTTCCAAGCTCAAACCAAGCATTCACAATCGATTCTCAACCTCTTAGGCCCAAATTCTGGAAAATACATCCAAAACATGTATAACAAGTTTCAAAAGTTAATTTGTACATGCAAGGGCCAAAGGTGAGTCAATTAAATCCAATTCAAACCCATTTTCAAGAACAAGTTTAAAACATGCAATGCATGAACTTTAAACCAAAACAAGCTTCAATCTTGCTCAATTGAGCTCAATAGTTGGAAACAAAATGAAAACATGGACTTTGATATAAACATGACATGCATGTACAATCTACATGAATTCAACTTCAAAATGCACCAATTCAAGCATGCATGCATCAATGGAGTTCCAATTCAACATTTATGAACTAAATCATGATTTGATTCTACAATGGGCCTAGAACATGCAAGATGAAGCTTAAAGACAACAAGAAGACAATGATTCCTTACCTAAACCTTCAATTAAGAGCCTAGGAGATCAATTTGCAATCTACACTTCAAATCAACAAATCCAAGCAAATCACCAAATCAACCTCTTCTCTCTCTCTCTCTTGTTTGGTCGGTTGAGCTCAAAAGAATGGCTGAGGAGTTTGTTTGCTAAGTCTATAACAAGTGTAAAGGCTCAAGTAATAAGATAAACAAATGCCACACAATGGTAGTTTCGTAATTACGTCAAACTCTTTAATTGGCTCTAATTAATGTAATTTAATCATTCATAAACAATTTTCAGATAAATATACCATTAAATCACGAAATATTCTACTGATCTCAAACTCTAAACGGTTCCTAATTCGGCCGCCGATAAGCCTTCAATTAGCAATTTAAACATATGAATTCAAACAGATAATCAATCAATCAAACAGATGCAATATGCAATTCAACAAATAAACTTATTCAATTTCAGTTTCGATTTCAATCAGTTTATTCAGTACTTCAGTTAATCCAATCGTCAGTCATTATCAATTCAAATTTAGCAGTAATCAGTATGTAATTCAGTAGTTTATCGGTAATCAGGACGAGGGTTGTTACAGTCTCCCCTCCTTATAAGAGTTTAGTCCTCTAAACTCGAGTTACCTTCATTCTGGAAGAAAACAGGGTTCAGTGGGAACAAATCAGGATATCGCCTAACCATGTCATCTTCCTTTCCCAAGTGGCATACACACCACCATGATTCTGCCAGTCAACTTTCACTAATGGGATCTCTTTGTTTCTCAGTTTCTTGATCCCTCGTTCACAATCTGTATAGGCCGTTCCTCGTAAGTGTAGTCATCACTCAACACGATACGAGTAGGCTCAATCACATGAAACGATCCCGAAGATAATCTCTCAACATCGAAATGTGGAAGACGTTATGCATATGCTCCATTTCAGGAGGAAGTGCAACTTGATACGCCACTGGATTAATTTTCTCAATCACTCATACGGTCCGACATACCGCGGCGCTAACTTGCCTTTGACTCCAAAACGAGTCTGGCCTTTCATTGGTGTCACTTTCACAAAAACGTGATCACCCACTTCATACTCTCTATCCCGTCTTCTAACATCTGCATAACTCTTCTGTCTACTCTGTGCGGTTTTCAATCTTTGCTGTATCAGTTTGATCTTTTCAGTCGTCTCATATACAATCTCGGGCCCAAGCAACGGCCCATCTCCAACTTCTGCCCAGCAAATTGGAGATCTACACTTTCTGCCATACAATGCCTCGAAAGGCGCCATACCAATACTCGAATGGTAGCTGTTGTTGTAGGCGAATTCAGCCAATGGCAAATGACTTTCCCAGTTTCCCTGAAAATCAAGGACACACATTCTCAGTAGATCCTCTAAAGTTGGATGGTCCTTTCTGACTGTCCATCTGTCTGAGGATGATAGGCGCTACTCAGCCTCAATTCGTACCCAATGCAGTCTGTAGGCTTTGCAGAACCTCGATGTAAACTTCGAATCCCTGTCAGAAACAATAGACACAGGCACTCCGTGCAATCTAACAATTTCATCAATATAGATAACAGCCAGTTTCCGCATTATATTGTCTTGACAGGTAAGAAGTGAGCAGATTTGGTCAGTCTATCAACAATAACCCAAATAGAATCCATACCTTTCCTGGAGCGAGGTAATCCAACGATAAAATCCATCGTGATGTGCTCCCATTTCCACTCTGGTATGGGTAAGAGTTGCAGTAAGCCTGCGGGTCACTGATGTTCCGCTTTAACTTGTTGGCAATGGAGACACTTGGACACAAAATCGGTAATTTCTTTCTTCATTCCCGGCCACCAGAAATTCTGTTTCAGATCTTGGTACATTTTTGTATTCCCCGGGTGGATAGACAATTTTGAATTGTGGCCTCTTGGAACTCTTCTTTTCAGTTCAGTGTCATTTGGTACACACAGTCTTCTTGAAATTTCAGTACATCGTTCTCAAATTTGAAACCCGGTCTCGGTTTAGAATCTCTTTCTTCGATGATTTTTTCAAGAATCATCCAGTTGCTGTTTCTCCTTAATCTTCTTCAATCAATGCTGGTTGAGCAGTAATGGCAGCTAAGGTTCCACCTTGTTCTTCAAACAACTTCAATTTCAGACTTTTCAAGGTCACAAAGCAACTCCTTCTGTCCAGTCAGCAAACAGGCTAAGTTCCCAATCGACTTTCGGCTCAAAGCATCGGCAACGGTATTGGCTTTTCCCGGGTGATACAGAATCTGTAGGTCATAATCTTTGATCAGTTCAAGCCACCTCCGCTGTCTCATATTCAGTTCTTTCTGGGTGAAGAAATACTTCAAGCTCTTGTGGTCGGTGTATACTTCACATGTCGCCCCATACAAATAGTGGCGCCAAATTTTCAATGCAAAAACCACTGCAGCAAGTTCAAGATCATGGGTTGGGTAATTCTTTTCATGCGGTCTCAACTGTCGGGAAGCATAGGCAATAACTCTCCCATTCTGCATTAAAACACATCCCAAACCCTTATGAGAAGCATCACTAAAAACAGTGTAACCATCCGTACCTGAAGGTAAAGTCAGAACCGGTGCAGTCACAAGTCGGGTTTTCAACTCTTGGAATGCTGATTCCCTCTGGTCAGTCCAGTCAAATGATGTCCCCTTCTGAGTTAACTGAGTCAGTGGTAAGGCATTTTGGAGAAGTCT
>JAPPVO010004189.1:0-15327 GCA_030407325.1 Camellia japonica | reverse complement strand
ACTGTTTTCCCACTCATTTTGCTACTGATTTTTGCATGTGTGCACGTCATATTCCATGTCTTTGCCACGTCTCATTAGAGTGGCATTTCGGTGCCTGAGGGCCCGTCCTCGGTTTGCGTGCACGCATGCATGCATTTCGAGACGTCTTGTTTTCATCTGATGGCCTCCTATGTGAGTGTGGCTGAGGCTCTCTCATGTTGGTGTAAGCCCATATTGCATTGCGTATGCCATTTCATCCATAGCATTGTGTATGCTCGGTGGTGTATCACCTCGTGTAGCGTGTATGCCATTCCATAACATTGTGTATGTTAGGATTGTATCTTAGTTGCATTTCACGCATATCATGCATATTGTATCATGTTCAGGATAGGAGTTAGCCCGGGCACGGGAAACGAGGTGCGTTCCGTACTCCGAGTGACGGAACGTGTCTCAATTCCCCAGTCGCCGACACTCCGGATCATCCATGATGGAGTTAGGTCTTGTTGTAGTATTCATGCGCATTCATTCGATATTAAATTGTGCAATTCGGCTCCTCGGCCATCATGCATCGAGATGCGTGATTGGTGGCACGAGGATCGAGGCATGCATATATTTGTGAAAATACATTGCTATGCCCCTTTCCTGCTCTCTGTTGCAGCAAAATGAAGAATCAGCAGTCTTTCGAGGCTTGGCACGCATTTCAAGAACAATTGCAAACAGAGGCTAAATGGGGCATCCCAGTGGATTTCCACGCAAGGCAGCTCAAACATACATCATTCATCAGAGTCGAGGCAGTCCCTGGCTTGCATGCCAGTTTTACAGCTTTCTTAGTTAATTTGTTAATTAATTAGGAATTTGTACATATTTGGACTATATTATTGGGACTGTACTATTCTTTTATTCGGGACTGTATATTTATTCGGACCCTCTGCGCGAGGGCAAAATTGTAATAAGTGTGCGTGAGTGCGATGTATGTCTTCCAACCCCACGTCTTTCTTCCCTTTTATTTACCTGCTTATGATGGTTAGATTAGGGCATATTTCAATTAGCATACAGTATGATAGCATGTTTGCATTCATTCATCTGTCTTGCATGCACCGGGCTCGGCGCATCATACTAACTGCATTTGTATTTCAATTCCAAGTTGAATACATGATAGCTGTTGCATCTCATATGCCATGTTTAGAATAGCCGAGCCTGCTATAGTTGCATTTTTGCATGTGTTGCATTAGGCATTTCTGTATAGTTAGGATCATGCATGATTTCTAATGAGCTTCTGTTTTGGCTTGGAGTACTCGGTGAGTTTTTATGCTTTAGCATCCTTGCATGCGTGTGAGTGTTGCCATGAATAGCATGCTTACCATGAGGCTATGTGCTTATGTGATATACCTGCTTGGATGCCTGTGGGTGGAGGTTGGGTTATTTGGATTGGAATAATTCATCAAATGTTTGTTTTAAGCCCACTAGACAGTGGCAAAATCATGTTTTCTAAAGCCCACCTGAGGGTGGCAAAATCTGCATTTTAAGCCTACTTGCGAGTAGCAAACCATTTTCACAAACAAACACGAAGTGTTTTGTTCCAATTCAGACGACTCAGTCTATACTTGTATGCTGTGCGCATCACATAGTAACCTAGGCTAATAACCGGAATAAGAACACACAATGTTTTCAAAAATAGATATCATGGTTAGTAGAGGCCGGTCTTTGACCGGGCGAGCGGGGGTGCTCACGAAGTGACCTTCCCCAATCGTACCCAAGTTCCCGAACCGAGGCAACTTTGGTGACGACGGACACGTGGCCTTTGGCACCGAGTCAGGGTTTCCTAAATTTCCCAAAAATAAAATATTTAGGTGGCGACTCTGTATCTGGCAAAGCAGTCCATGTTTGGCACTTCTTTTCAAAAAAATCTGTTTTCAAAATCGATTTGCCGGATTTGGACTCTTTGGTTCAAGATTAAGAACCGTGACATTTGAGTCCTTGAACTGTAGTGAACCCAATATGAACGGAACGGGACTTAACCCTCCCGGGGCGTTCGGGGACGTCTACACCTGCCGTGGCGTCACTCATCATGGCACTCACTAGCTAGCTAGGGAGTTACAAACTCAGTTGCAGGAGTTGTTAGACAAAGGTTTTATTAGGCCTAGTATCTCACCTTGGGGAACACCTGTGTTGTTTGTGAAGAAGAAGGATGGGTCTATGAGATTGTGTATTGATTATAGAGAACTGAACAAAGTCACAGTGAAGAATAAGTATCCTTTGCCACGCATTGATAACCTATTTGACCAGTTGCAGGGAGCTCAAGTATTCTCTAAGATTGACTTGAGGTCAGGCTATTACTAGTTGAAGGTAAGGGGTGAAAATGTTCCTAAGACCGCTTTTAGAACCTATTATGGGCATTATGAGTTCTTAGTGATGTCTTTTGGTCTCACAAATACACCAGCCATATTCATGGATTTGATGAACAGAGTATTCAAACCCCAACTGGATAAATTTGTGGTAGTGTTTATTGATGACATCCTAATTTATTCGAGAAGTAAGGAGGAGCATGAGCAACATTTGAGGGTAATACTACAGATCCTTATGGAGAATAGACTATATGCAAAATTTAAGAAGTGTGAATTCTGGTTGAGCAATGTATCCTTTTTAGGTCATGTGGTGAGTAAAGACGAGGTATCTGTGGATAGCACGAAGGTGGCAGCAATTGTTGATTGGCCACGACCTACTTCTGTGACAGAGATACGTAGCTTTCTAGGGCTTGCTGGTTATTACAGATGGTTTGTGGAAGGATTCTCCCATATTGCTTTGCCACTTACCAATCTCACCAGGAAAAGGGTAAAGTTTGAGTGGAATGATGATTGTGAACATAGCTTCCAAGAGTTTAAACAGAGATTGACATCAGCTCCAATCCTTGCTTTACGGGTAGATGGAGGTGGTTTTGTAATTTATAGTGATGCTTCACGACAGGGTTTAGGATGTGTGCTCATGCAGCATGGGAAGGTGATTGCTTATGCGTCACGACAGTTGAAAGTACATGAGAGAAATTATCCCACACATGACTTGGAGTTAGCAGCAGTGATTTTCGCTCTTAAGATTTGGCGACTTTATTTGTATAGAGAGTCATGTGAGATTTACACTAATCATAAGAGTTTGAAGTATATTTTCACACAGAAGGAACTAAATTTGAGGCAAAGAAGATGGCTTGAGTTACTAAAAGATTACGATGTAAATATTTTATATCATCCGGGGAAGGAAAATGTGGTTGCAGATGCCTTGAGTAGGAAGGTCGCAGTTGGAGATGTAGCTGCTTTGTCTATTGAGAGTTGTTTAGTGGAAGACATGAGATGTTTGAGGTTTGAGGTTGTTACGCCTGGTGATAGGGCTTATTGTAGTCAATTGACAGTTCAACCGACCTTGAGAGAACGGATTCGTTTAGCTCAAGAGATTGACCCCCCAGTGTGAGCATATTAAAGGAGAGATGGAAGAGGGTAAGCATGTAGATTTTGTGGTTAGTGATGATGGGTTTCTTATATTCCGTAGCCAAATTTGTGTTCCTATTCGTGGTGATTTGAGGAATGAGATTATGACGGAGGCACATAGTTCTAGTTACAGCATTTATCTTGGAAGCACTAAGATGTATCGGGATCTTCATGAACATTTTTGGTGGAATGGTATGAAGGGAGATATTGCAAAATTTGTGGCTCAGTGTTTAGTGTGTCAACAGGTTAAAGTAGAACATCAGAAACCCGTGGGGAAACTACAACCCTTACCTATACCAGAGTGGAAGTGGGATCATGTTACTGTAGACGTCCCCGAACGCCCCGGGAGGGTTAAGTCCCGTTCTGTTCGTATTGGGGTCACTACAATTCAAGGACTCAAATGTCACGGTTCTTAATCTTGAACCAAAGAGTCCAAATCCGGCAAATCGTTTTGAAAACAGATTTTTTGAAAGAAGTGCCAAACATGGACTGCTTTGCCAGATAACAGAGTCGCCACCTAAATATTTTTTAATGGGAAATTTAGGAAACCCTGACTCGGTGCCAAAGGCCACGTGTCCGTCATCACCAAAGTTGGCTCGGGAACTTGGGTACGATTGGGGAAGGTCACATCGTGAGCACCCCCGCTCGCCCGGTCAAAGACCGGCCTCTACTAACCATGATATCTGTTTTGAAAACAATGTGAGTTCTTATTCCGATTATTAGCCTAGGTTACTATGTGATGCTCGCAGCAAACAAGTATAGACTGGGCCGCCTGAATTGGAATAAAACATTTCATGTTTGTTTGTTTGAAAATGGTTTGATGGTGCTACCCACAGGTAGGCTAAGACGCGGATTTGCCACCCTCAGGTGGGCTTAGAAAACATGATTTTGCCACTATCTAGTGGGCTTAAAACAAACATTTGATGAATTGTTCAATCCAAGCAACTCAGCCTCCACCCACAGGCATTCAAGACAGTTATATCACATAAGCACATAGCCTCATGGTAAGCATGCTATCATGGCAACACTCACACGCATGCAAGGATGCTAAAGCATAAAAACTTACCGAGTACTCCAAGCCAAAAACAGAAACTTTATTAGAAATCATGCATGATCCTAATTATACAGAATTGCCTAATGCAATACATGCAATATGCAACTATAGCAGGCTCGGCTATTCTAAACATGGCATATGGAATGCTACAACTAACACGTATTCAATTTGGAATTGAAATACAAATGCAGTTCGTATGATGCGCCGAGTCCGGTGCGTGCAAAACAGATGAATGATGCAAACATGCTATCATACTGTATGCTAATTGAAATATGCCCTATATCTAACCAACGTAAGCGGGTAAATAAAAGGGAAGAAAGACGTGGGGTTGGAAGACATACATCACACTCACCCACACTTATTACAATTATGCCCTCGCACAGAGGGTCCGAATGAATAATGCAGTCCCAAATAAAAGAATAATACAGATTAACGAATTAATGGACAAATTAATTATGAAAAAAAGTAAAACTGGCATGCAAGCCAGGGACTGCCTTGCTTCTGATGGATGATGTATGCCGGGCTGCCTTGGCGCGGAAATCCACTGGGATGCCCAATTTAGCCTCTGTTTGCAACATTTCTCGAAATGCGTGCCAGACTCCGAAGACTTGCTGATTCTTGATTTTGCTGCAACAGAGAGCAGGAAAAAGGCATAGCAATGTATTTCACAAATATATGCATGCCTCGATTCTCGTGCCACCAATCACGCATATCGATGCATGATGGCCGAGGAATCGGATTGCACAACTCAATGTAGGATGAATGCAGATGAATGCTACAACAAAACCTAACTCCATCATGGGTAATCCGGAGTGTCGGTGACTGGGGAATTGAGACCCGTTCCGTCACTCGGAGTACGAAACGCGCCTCGTTTCTCGTGCCCGGGCTAACTCCTATCCCGAACACGATGCAATATGCATGATATGTATGAAATGCAATCAAAATACAATCCTAACATACACAATGCTACGAAAATGAGATGCCTCGAAATGCGTGCCCACGGGCGCGCAAACCGAGGTAATGATATGAAATCATGAAATAGCATGAAAATGCAAATGGAATGAGACTAAGATGAGATGCCTCGAAATGCGTGCCCACGGGCACGCAAACCGAGAAAATGGCATACGGAATGCAACGTGACTAAAATGGCATACGGAATGCAGAATGGACTTACACCAACATGAGAGAGCCTCAGCTACACTACACTCACACGGGAGGCCGTCGGATAAAAATGAGATGCCTCGAAATGCGTGCCCACGGGCGCGCAAACCGAGGCGATGCATTAAAGCATGAAATGACATACACGATGCAAATTGGGCTTATACCAACATGAGAGGGCCTCAGCCACACTCACACGGGAGGCCGTCGGATAAAAATGAAGATGCCTCTTAATGCGTGCCCACGGGCGCGCAAACCGAGGCGATGCGTTAAAGCATGAAATGACATACACGATGCAAATTGGGCTTATACCAACATGAGAGGGCCTCAGCCATACTCACACGGGAGGCCGTCGGATAAAAACGAAGTGCCTCGAAAGGCGCGCACACGGGCACGCAAACCGAGGCAATGTCATAAAAGCATGAAATGGCATGAAAATGCAAATTGGGCTTACACCAACATGAGAGGGCCTCAGCCGCACTCACATAAGCTGCCGACGGACAAAAATGAAGTGCCTCGAAATGCGTGCACACGGGCACGCAAACCGAAGCATGGCCCTAAGGCACAGAAATGTCATGCAAATGAGATGTGACATATGGCATATGGAAAATGCCAATTTCAGCAGCTAAAATGATGCACAAATAGCCCCCGAATTATGACAAAATTACACCCGATGCCCGAAATGCGATGTTATGCACCCGAAATGGCCTACAGCTATGCCAAACATGCACAATATGGACATGACATGTAAAACAGTAGCAAGGCAGCCCCTAAACTAGCATTTTTTCAGTACAAAGTATAGCCAAACAATGATCACAAGTATGGCAAGAATGGCATGCAAAAATGGGGAAAAAAAGGAGAATTACAAAGCAAGTGGTATATACAATGTTCAAACTGAAAAACACAGTTCTACAACATTAAAGAGGGACTAAAAATATGCACATTTACAGTAGATGAAATCTCCCAATTCAGTATGTAGATAGGCTAAACATAGCATGCAAAATAATGAACCAACAAAGGCTATAACATGAGGTACCAAAAGCATGCACCAAATGGCCTAAGACCCTTAACAAAACATGAATAATGGGTCATTTTAAGACACTTTATAAGCCTGATGAAGGCTGAAATCAGAAGCCAAGAAAGCCTAACAAAGCATGCAATTTTACGGAATCAAAGAGGATATTACATGAAGTACCAAAAGCATGCACCAAATGGCCTAAGACCCTTAACAAAACATCATGATAAGGCCAAAACAAGGCTCTTTCCAAGCCTGATGAAGGCTGAAATCAGAAGCCAAATAAGCTTAAAGAGGCATGCAAAGTGGGGTCAAAGAGAGATATAAAGGCAAGTGTAGCATGGAGACCTCAAACCAAGTTGATCCCTTCTACAATAATGTAGAGGGACACAAAATAAGCTCAATCTCAGTTAACGACACGCTCAAAATCAAACTTCAAGTAGGCTAAAGAAACCATGCAATTTTACGGTAAATTGGAAGAATTACAAAGCAAGTGCATGATAGAACCACCAAACAAGGTTGAGCCCTTCTTCAATATTGAAGAAGGGCTCAAAATAGGCCCACTCAAAGTATATTTCATGCTCGAAAACAGATAACTCAAAAGCCAAACAAAGCATGCAAAATATTGGCATAAAGAGAGGTATTGAAGGAAGAGCATGATAGAGATACCAAACAAGGTTGAGCCCTTCTACAATGTTGTAGAGGGGCTCAAAATAAGCACAAAATCAGTAGGGGTCAGAGCCCAAAACAGTGAGAAAATAGGGTAGAAAATTGAAGCAAAAATGTGCAAGAAAAAGGGAATTAGAGGCTTACCCTTGAAGATCAAGCTTTGGTTGCTTCTTAGCTTCAATTTGCTGCTTCTTAGCCTCTGAAAAACACTCCTTTGCTGCTGGAATGGAGGTGGTGATGGTGAGGCTTAGGGTTGATGAAGAAAAGAGCTAGGGACTTGAAGCTTTTTAGGGTTTTTGGCTATGGAAATGGAGGCAATGGAAGAGAGGCTCTTGAGATGAATTTTTGTAACCCTAACCAAGGAGGAGTTCAGCCCCTTAAATGGGCAAGAAAGGGTGTAAAAGGGGAGGGAAATGCATCCAAGCTTTCCCTCCCAAAATATCCCCGGAGGACAGGGATATTTTGAAAAACAGCTGGACAGCTGTAAAGGGTCCAAAAGGAGAAAGCAGGCCGGCCAGGTACCTTTCTTGAAGGTGGCCGGCCGGCCACCCTAACTGGTCGGCCAGCCACTCCCCCTGGCCGGCCGGCCATGGCCAAAAATGAAGTCAAAAATTGCTGGCCGACCACCATACCTTGGTGTCCTCCCAGGTGTGTAGAACAAGGTTCCAAGGTTGGAATCTGGCAACTCTGAAACAGGAGTCACAACATTGAACTTGAAAGAGAGGCTCAAAAAAGAAAAAAACAATTACTGGCCGACCACCACTTTTTGGTGTCCTCCCAGGTGCCCTCATCACAAATATGTGGTTGTGGTTGGAAGAAAATGGGCCTAGGGTGTTCAACATTAGCCCGGAAGTGAGCAAAACGGGCGCCGGAAGAGCATAACTGGTTATCTGGGATAATTGCTGGCCTCCCACCCTCCAGTGATCTTCCTGGTGCTAAAACAGAGGTACCTGCCAAAATTGAACAAAAACTAATGCAAAATGAATGCTCGGGGGCCAAACCGCGAGGTTCGGGGCCCGAAAACCGGCTGTAGGCACCGAAAGTGGCGTTCAGCCACAAAGTGGGCATCTGAGGCCCCAGTGTGCCTCGTTATGATAAAACAGAGGCACTTGCCAAGAATGAAGCAGTATTGACAAATAGATGCAACAGTTTTAAGTAAGAATGCAAAGCGAACAACTACATTTCATGCAGTTAAGAGTGCGGAGAATTATTCAATTCTCGTCGCGTCTCACACGGAGAAGATACGATACCTGCGCGATTCGTCTGGTCGCACCAGCCTCAAATGAACCGTACATACAATATCGTGCCTGTAAAATAGAGAAATTCAACAAGAACAATATGCCAACAACATATATTCAATGTGATTCCTATGATTCTGAAAGTTTGACACACACAGTGTCGGCGGGTGAACGCATCGCAATGTGAGAAAAGATAATGCGTGACAACGCATACTCAAGCATCGAGGTATGGTACACCAAGAAATCATGCATGACAATGCAAAATGTTGATTAGAATGCAAGTTATACGCACAACAATGCAAAATGAGCACGAATCGGGGTGCCCGTCGGTTGGGAAATAATGAGCAAGAAAACGCGCATTTCGGCGAAGGCAACTCAATCACGGCCTCGGTTTCACCTCTCGGAGAGGTTACAATATGTTCAAAAAGGATACACCTTGATTTTGATGAATAATGATGAGACACATATCAGAAATTGCAGCTAAAGTTCCAACGGAGCAATTTCACGCCAGAAAGTGCACTTTTCTTGAACTTTTCAGGTTCCGGGAACTCCGATTTTCCTCAAAATTTGCAGAGAGGTAGGGGAGGGGTGGGGACCATGGTCGGCCAGCCCATTGCCCTAGGAGAGGCCATCGGCCAGGGGGGGAAAAGAAATGGCCGGCCAGCCAGGAAAGGTGGCCGGCCGGCCACCTGCCAAAAGCAGGGGCATTTGGTCATTTCGGCAATTTCTATATATATGCTTGCCCATTGCCTCCGAAATCACACCCCCAAGTGTGAAATTCTCTCCTCTTGCTTCCCAAGCCATTCTCTCTTCAGATCTGCATTTTATACGCGCCCCTCGGCCTTCCACGCAAGTTGTTTTCGCGAAATCCTTCAGATTTAAGCACTTTGAGCCGACTAAAATTTGATTTCGGAGCTTCTCTTCTCATTTTCACCACCTGAGGTAAGTTTGTCTCAATATTTGGAACATTTTCTCGGGAGTTGACTTTTGTTGACTTTTTATTTCCCTGGAGTTGACTTTTGTTGACTTTTTTCAAATTTTGGCTCATTTTTGCTCATTTTTGCTCCTTTTTGCAGATTTCTCGAAATGGCAGGCAATTTCCCTTATGGCGGAGGTCTTCCAGGTGCCGGAGATGATTTTGACATTATGGCATTGCCCCCGAGGGTCCGGCCTTTCATTCCCGATCGATACGCTCCACCGGTACATAGGCTTCCGCGGGCAGTTTTCCGTCACTTCACCGAGTTCAACGATCGGGTACCCGGGGATCTTCTTTTGCGAGAGCCGGAGCAGCACCTCTCTCACGAGGCACGAGAGGTATTTTACTTCATTCTCTATGATTTTTGCATTTTGTACCTTTGCCATGCTTGAACACACGGTTATAGCTTATGACATAGTACTTTGTTTGCACTCTGAACACGTAGTTAAAACACTTGAATTGTTGAACACACGGCTCACATTGACTACGAGTAGAACACACAGTCCCAAACTCTGATTTACTGAACACGCAGCCCAGATTTAGTGAACACGCAGCCCACAGCTTTTTCTGAAATTTGAACACGCAGCCCAAATACCAAATTTACTGAACACGCAGCCCAGATATAAATTAAAGTGAACACGCAGCCCACTGATTAGGATTGAACACACAGCCCAAAACTCTGATTTACTGAACACGCAGCCCAGATAGATTAAAGTGAACACGCAGCCCACTGATTGAGATGAACACACAGCCCAAAACTGATTTACTGAACACGCAGCCCAGATATAAATTAAAGTGAACACGCAGCCCACTGATTAGGATAGAACACGCAGCCCAAACTCTGATTTACTGAACACGCCGCCCAGATTTAAGTGAACACGCAGCCCACACTGATTAGCTTGAACACACAGTCCAAACATAGATTTACTGAACACGCAGCCCAGATATAAAATTGAAGTGAAACACGCAGCCCACTGATTAGGATGAACACACAGCCCAAAACCTGATTTACTGAACACGCAGCCCAGATTTAGTGAACACGCAGCCCACTGTTTAAGAGTAGAACACACAGTCCAAAACTCTGATTTACTGAACACACAGCCCAGATTTGAAGTGAACACACAGCCCACTGTTTAAGAGTAGAACCACAGTCCCAAACTCTGATTTACTGAACACGCAGCAGATTTAGTGAACACGCAGCCCACTGATTAAGAGTAGAACACACAGTCCCAAACTCTGATTTACTGAACACGCAGCCCAGATTTGACGTGAACACACAGCCCACTGTTTAAGAGTAGAACACACAGTCCCAAACTCTGATTTACTAAACACGCAGCCCAGATTTAGTGAACACGCAGCCCACTGTTTAAGAGTAGAACACACAGTCCAAAACTCTGATTTACTGAACACACAGCCCAGATTGACGTGAACACACAGCCCACTGATTTTTTTCTGAAATTGAACACGCAGCTCAAATAACAAAATTTTACACACAGCTCATTCACTTCATTTGCACACAGCTCATTCACTTCATTTGCTGATACATGCATTCATTCTAAATGCAAAGGCCTCTCGCACAGTACGAGGATATGGCTCCACTGCCGCGAGGAGTGGTATGCTGAGCTTCCGGAAGCTGTCCGGGACTTGGTTGACTTTGCAGGATTCGGACCATTCTGCAGGGGGGTTATCTCACTGTCTTATCAGTAGGACATTGTTTGCTGCTCTGGCGGAGAGATGGTGGGACACCACCAATTCTTTCCATTCTCTGCCACCGGGGATATGACTATGACCCCACTGGACTTCGCTGTACTCACCGGCCTAGACGTAGGCGGTGGACCCATTCCCTACGACGAGGATATGAGTGAGTGGGAGGCTGCTTGGATTTATCTATTGGGGGCTCGCCACCTGTAGACAGAGCTTCCGGGAGAGTCGGTATACTTGGTTCTCTTCTATTCCGGCGGCCACAGATGGAGCCTGAGTCTCCCGAGGAGGTCAAGCAGTATACCCGTGGTTTCCTCATGTTCCTCTTTGGCACCACTCTGTTTGCTGATAGAGGGAACATGGTCGGGCTGTATCTCTTGAGTGCCCTAGTAGACCTATCACAGGTCAATCAGTATGATTGGGGCGGCGCTGCCCTGGCTACCCTTTATTGTTATATGAGTGCAGTCTCTCGTGGGCGGGGGGACTTACTCGGCGGCTACTGGAGAGCTTGGGAGGTACATTCTGTCCTCTTGATTTACATTTTGCTCCTCATTACTTGTTCACTGCACACACGGCGCACTTTGCATTCTGTATTTTGCCTTTAGCACTTTGTATTCACATTCCGCACTGCTTTTCTCAGCTATGGGTATATGCATATTTCCCACATTAGCCCCGGAGATGGAGGGTGGCAGGACCTCCTATGACTCCGTTTTCATTGATGTTTGAGGGCGAGCACTATCGAGGCCTCGAGAGACTCTCTTCTCTCTGCGACAGTACTTCGACACCGTGCGCGCGACAGAGGTATTTCAGAACTCTCAGTTCCTTTCATTTTCATCTTTGATCTGCTTTGTATTTCTTGATTTCTGATTGATTTGTACACTGGTTATCCGCAGATCACCTGGCAACCCTGGGCAGTCTTTGGCGACGATCTCGAGAATCAGTACCCCGGAGGGTCGACTAGTTCCCAATAGGTTCCTGCTCGAGGGACCAGTCGGCAGGGCTTGGTTTCTGGGGGAACGCTTTCAGCGTCAGGTGTGGGGGTATGAGTCTCAGGACCCTCCTGCTGTGCCTCCACCTACTGCGGACTGCCGACAGGCTATCTACTGAGGAGGTCACTAGGGACATGCAGGGCACCATGCTTTACTGCATCTCATTGAGGGGAACTACGCCACCTATCGCCGCATATATCTGATGTCCCCCTTGACGGGAGTACGGGCTCCACCACTGAGGCCCACTGGCGCACCATCTTCGAGTCGTGCCCGTGCTGCAGACATCCCCTCTTCTAGCAGGGCTGGTGCATCTAGAGGTAGAGGCAGTTCGATTCCTCCGATCCCTCCGACTCTCGATCATCCTGGATGGCCAGATATGCCGACTGAGTTGACGAGTGGCAGTATGGGACTACTTCTCCGATCCGATCCCTATGGAGCCTCCGATGCCTGGTCACAGATATATGTGTGATCCTGACTCACCACCGGTATGTTCCACCATTTTTCATTTATCACCAGACATTTTGGCAGTTGCTTATTTATGATGAGTTGAGCTTGTGTCTGCAGCCACCTCGGGAGTAGTAGAGACCAGATGCTCGGGGTGGTGGCCTCACTTGAGGGGATGGTCCTGCGTAGAGAGGCACAGATGTCCATCATGGGCTTCCAGGTACCCTTCATCTCTCTTGCATTTATCATATTTCTGTTAACATGCTGGTTTTGAGCATTCTGCTGCACTGATAGGCTGTGTAGAACACATCTAGCACACACCCCACTCACATACTGTACTTGCACCTGCTTTTTATGTTTGAACTGATGTATTGCACTTTTCATTTTCAGATGCCTCCCGTATATGCTCCGACACGAGGGCGGGCCACCCGGGCCTTCTCAGAGGGTCGAGGTGGTAGACCTACTCGAGGTACTGGGCCGCGAGGAGCTGGCCATCCAGGCCTTACCGAGGAGCTCGAGGAGCAGGGTCGTCACGCAGACGCAGGGCACCCATTGTCGAGGATGAGGAGGAGGAGGTCGCAGACCGTGTGTCAGAGACATCTCCTGGGGAGGGAGGCTCCGGTCTTGGTTCCGGGAGCGGAGGCGAGGCCGAGGGGGATCCGGAGGATGACAGCTCTGATCCGGATGGTGATGATGGTGCAGAGGTTATCCCACAGAAGAGGATGAGAGGGCCTCCTCCTTCGTTCCGAGGATACTGATGTATTTCCTGCTTTATTTTACTTTTAGCTAGTAGTTTGTAGCACTTTGCACATTGTAGGCAGCAGTTTTATTTTCTGTAAAACTTGTACCTTTATTTGTTGTAAAACATGATGGAATGAAACAGCTTTTGAAAAGATGTTTGTATTTGAAATTCTTAGCATCGCATCGCATCATTTTGCACAAAATGGAATTGAATGAAAATGTGCTTTGTATATTTACCAGGTCAGGTAATGAACCGACGCAACAAATCAAACAACTCGACTCACTAAGAAATAACAGAATCTTAGCAAGTTTACAACTCGATAAGCAAAATACAACAATGTTAACAACTCAATAAACAAAACTCGACAAAATTGTGTAAACAAAAGGTAGCAATTCAAAACATAAAATGCGACAGCTCGACAAAACTTACAACTCGATAAACAAGACAACAACTCGATAAGCAAAAACACAACAAAGCATACTTCGGACGGACGATCTGGATGATGGAACGCATCCGAAACTGAGAGAAACGGAGGCTCTTTGACATCCCCAATGCCTAGAAATGCCTCAAAACTCGTTCCGGAGGGCAAAAAGGACCAATGCAGGGCCGAAAACATTTTGCATTTGGAGACTAGGGGTGGCGGCGGCCAGTTGAATCTATGCCTAGAATAGGTGGCCGGCCGGCCACCTCCCCCACAACCTCCAGAATTTTGACAAGTGTCCCTTGAATAGTGTTGCACCCTCTATAAAAGCCCCATCCTTGGAACTTATTCATTTCATCATCGTTTCTCACAAAAATGGAGGCATTCCTTGCAGAAAATCTCACATCTTGGATTTCTCTTTAAATGGCTCGGAGAAGTTGAATTCCGGGGTTTCGGCTTGAATGCACTATTCACGTTGCGCCGGACTCCGCTACATCTTCCTTTCCTCCATGCCGCGGCGAGGTTTGGAACCCGGTGACGCATGTCTCAGCTTCGGAGGGCAAGAGTATGTCCTACTTTTGAAGATTTTCAAGCCTTGATGGAATCCGAGCGAGGCGAGGAAATCTTGCCCCAGCTCAATTTTGGCTATGCCCAGGCCTTAGGACGGATGTGCGGACTCAGCGCGCATGATGCTCGATCCTTGATTGGTAACGGAATGTTGGATATCCCAAGCTTGTTTACCGATTCTCTGACGGGTGACCGCCGCGCGACCATCATTGGCAAGGTTTCCGGCAGCACGCCCTCTGCTTGTGCCTACTATCTCACTTTCTGTTTGTCTCGGGCTCCGAGGGGGCTAGCATCCGTTTGATTGAAGTCGCCCAAGGTTTGAAAGAGGGAAAAAGTTGCATTGCCATGACTCTGGCCGAGACATTGATGGGTCTGGATGCCTTCTACCGTGGAGAGACAACCAGGTTTGCAGGGAGTCCACTACTGCTGCAGGTAATGTTTCCCACCCAATCTCACATGTATTTGCTCACATCACTCGGCCCTCGGGCTCGATTTTCTCACAAAACCCTTATCTCACTTTTCTCTCATCGTACATCTCTCTATTCTTTATTCTCTCATTTTTCATCCCTCCCCAGATATGGTTGATGGATATAATTGCAAGTTGTGGACTCTTGCCCTGCATACTCAGCTCGCGGCTACTTCTTTCGGCAATGCCTAGTCAATGCCCTGATGAGAGCTGGTGGTTTGAATGGATGTGCAATTTGTCAGCCGAACGCATTGCTTGGCGCTGCCCTTGGCTCAATCTCCCGGCGATGAGCTACAGCATGTCTCGCAGGTGGGGATTCGACTGATAGGCTTGACTCACTGCGTGTTCTATTTCCATTCCGCATTCTGCGCCAGTTCGGCCAGATCAGACTTGCCCACCAGAGGGGATAGAGTATCCGGCTACATTCCAATT
>JAPPVO010004188.1:0-33094 GCA_030407325.1 Camellia japonica | reverse complement strand
GCTTAAAACGTACATTTATTGAATCATTCCAATTCAAGCAACAAGCCTTCTGTAGACACCCCATTTTGACCGACCTTAAGACTCAGACGTCACCGATTGAGCGCTTGGTGATGTTGCATATTGTGCTCGTTCTGAGGTTGCAGAGTCTCGGCCGCGAGCCTTGCCTCCGGACTTCCGGACTCTTTTGTGCTTTGCCTCGGTTTGCGAACCGGGTCCCGTTTTCTCCGTTTTCTCTTCCTGAAGGAGGGAGAGGTCTCGTAGACCGTCTCTCAGTGGCCGTAGGCTACGTTTCGTGGTCGTAGGCCATTTTTCCCGTTTGGAGCCCGATTTCCGATTTTTCAGAGCCGTCGGCTGTGTGCCTCGGTTCGGGAGCGCTTAACCACCTCTGTTTGCTCCGGTTTTTGGCAGACACCTTGTTTCCTTCCTTTTGAGGGACACTGTGGCCCGAGAGACCAACTTCGTGGTCGAATGCCACCTCTGGTGTTTAACAGCCTGTTTTCGGGGCCCCGAACTACGCGTTTTGGCCCCGAACCTTCGTTTTGCATCCGTCTTGGTCCATTTTGGCGGGGACCTTATTTTCATTGTTAGAAAGGTTGTAGAAAGGTGGGAGGTCAGCAATTGTTCTGAAAAAACCAGTTTTATTTCTTCATCGCTCTTCATCGCCCGTTTTCTTCACTAGAAAGCTGGTTTTTCCCACTCCCAGGCCACTTTTTCTGACTTTCCACCACATCATTATGTTGTACACACCTGGGAGGCCACCAATATGGGTAGCCGGCCAGCAATTGTCCTTGACCCTTTTGAACCCCTCTAAAAAGCTAGTTTTTCTCTCTCCTGGTTCACATTTTCTGGGTTTTGACCATACAGCTGTGTTGCACTCATCTGGGAGGCCACCTTTTTGGGGTGGCCGGCCAGCAATTCTTGTTGACCCCTTTGACCCCTGGTCGGCCGACCAGGGGAGGTGGCCGGCCAGCCACCTGACCCTTTTGTACCTGGCCGGCCATTTTTGTCCCTCCTGGTGTATTCCAGCTATGCCAGTTGTTTTGCACCAGACCCTCTGTCCGAGGGTCTGTCCTTTTGAGGGGAGATTTGAATTGGTTTTTCTCCCCTTTTCTTTGGCCCCTCTCCCTCTATATAACCAGCATCCTACTTCATTTCTAAGGGTTAGAAAAACCAGCTGGGGCATTGATATATACAACCATATATCTATCTACTCCAAGCCTCCAAACCCTAAAGGTCTTGCACCATTTACACACCAATCCATAGCCTACCACCTCCATCATCCATTCCAGCCCCGTGGAGGTCATTTGCAAAGGTTGAAAGCTCATAATCTTGGATCAAAAGCTGCTAGAAAGCTGCTATTCAAGGGTAAGTCTCTATTTCCCTTTTTCTTGCCTTTTCTTGCTTCATCTATAAGCCATACTTACAAGCATTTCTGGGCTTCGACCTAAACTAAAAAGTGGCATATTTTGAGCTCCTCTTGAAGATTGTATAAGGACACTTTTCTGTTTGAGGCCTCCTACACCCTTGCATGCTTTATCCCTCTTTTTAGGCCTTTTTTTGCGTCATATCTTAGACCTACTTGTGAGCATATTAGAGATTTTCCATAAACTGTAAAGTGTCATTTTTTGAGCTCCTCTTAAACTTTGTTTAAGGGCACTTTGCTGTTTGAAGTCATTTACTGCCCTGTTTGTTCAATCTCTCTTTTAGGGCTGTTTTTGCATGATATATTAGCCTTATTTGTGAGCCTTTTTGAACCTCGACCTAAACTGAAAAAAGTCTTGTTTTGACCTCTTATTTAAGTTTGATTAAGGTCTCTTTGCTGTTTGGGGTCATCTTCCCCTATGCATGCTTCATCTCTTCATGATTAGGGCCATGCATTAGAGCACTTGCATTGGCCATGGTTTGGCCTCTTAGCCACTAAAATCCAGTGGATTTTCAATGGCTTAGATGCATTTTTGAGAGCCAAAATCAGAGGGGGTGCCCCCCCTCTCTCCTTGTTTTGTTTGATGGCCCTTTTGGCCTTCCAAAGGACCTCATAGTTGCATGCTTCTAAGCCTTGTTCCAGGCCTTTTTCAGTGGGTTTTAGGACCCCCATAACTCATTTTCAGAGTTGGTTTGGCTATGCTAAGTGTCCTTGATGCATGTGTGGAGTAACCCCTCTTGTGGCCCTCTAAAGGGGCTCATCATTTGGTATGCATTGGCTACATTTCAGTGATTATTTGGGTATATTTTGGCATATTTTATTCATTGATTTTTTCTAGTTTGATGAGTTCTCATACGCCTCATATACATGCCATGTAAACCATGTTTGCTAGTCAAAGTTGCATGCTATTTTAGTCCATCATGCTAGCACCTTTTGGTCATGCTTTGAACTAGAAATGTTCATGTTTTGGGACTGCCTTGGCTCTGTCTTTAGACTTCATGATCAAATAATGCTTGCTTTGCATAGCTATAAGTCAACGCATGTGCTTAGTTTTGAGTTTCGGGGTTTACTTCATGCATCGGGTGCCATGTTTCCATGTTTCGGGATCACTTTGCATACTGTTTCAGAGCTGTAATTTATGCTGTTGCATACCATCTTGCATCCCTTGTCATGCCTTGTCAGAGTTGCATGTTACACCTTAGGTTCGGTCTTCGGTTTGCGTACATTTGTGCACGCATTTCGGTTAACTCACTTTCATCTAATGGCTACTAATGTGAGTGTGGCTGAGGTCCACTCATGTTGGTGTAAGTCCATTATGCATTGTGTATGCCATTTCAATTTATAGCATTGCGTATGCTAGGTTGAATGTTAGAGCACTGTGTATGTCTTGCTACATCGTGCATTGTGTATGCCATCTCATAGCATTGCGTATGCTAGGTTGCATGTTAGGATTGCATTCATGCATGTCATGCATATTGCATTATGCTTGGGATAGGAGTTAGCCCAAGCACGGGAAACGATGGGCGTTTCGTACTCCGAGTGACGGAACGTGTCTCAATTCCCAGTCGCCGACACTCCGGATTACCCATGATAGAGTCTAGGCCTTGTTTTGTTTATATGTGCATTCATTTCACATTGAGTCATGCAATTCGACTCTTCGGCCATCATGCATCGAGATGCGTGATTGGTGGCACGAGGATCGAAGACTACACTCCCTGAAGAGTAGTCAAGCATACATATGTGAAAATATATTGCCATGCCCCTTTCTTGCTCTCTGTTGCAGCAAATCCGAAACCGGCAGTCTTTTGGAGCTTCGTGCAAATATTCTGGGCTTAATTGTAAACAGAGACTAATTGGGGCATCGCAATGGATTTCCGCTCAAGGCAACTCAAGTATGCATCATTCATCATCCGGAGCAGAGCTGAGGCGTCTATAGGCTTGCATGCTAATTACTGCTTTCCTAGATTAATTAGTTAATTAATTAGGGTTTTGTACTTATCGGACTGTATTACTTATTTGGGACTGTATTATTTATTCGGACCCTCCGCGCGAGGGCAATTTGTAATAAGTGTGCGTGTGTGTGATGTATGTCTTCCAATCCCACGTCTTTCTCCCTTTTATTTACCAGCTTATGATGGTTAGATTAGGGCATGTTTCAATTAGCATACAGTATGATAGCATATTTGCATTCATTCATCTGTTTTGCATGCACCGGGCTCGGCGCATCATACTCACTGCATTGTATTTCAATTCCGAGTTGAATACATGTTAGCTGTAGCATTTCATATGCCATGTTTAGGATAGCCGAGCCTATCTTAGTTGCATTTTGCATGTGTTGCATTAGGCATTTCTGTATAGTTAGGATCATGCATGGATTTCTAACATAGCTTCTGTTTTGGCTTGGAGTACTCGGTAAGCTTTATGCTTTGGCATCCTCGCATGCGTATGAGTGACTGCCATGATAGCATGCTTACCATGAGGCTATGTACTTATATGATATAACTGCCTGAATGCCTGTGGGTGAAGGTTGGGTTATTTGAATTGGAACAATTCATTAATTGTGAGTTTTAAGCCCACTAGATAGTGGCAAAACCATCTTTTCTAAGCCCACCCGAGGGTGGCAAAATCTGCATTTTAAGCCTACTTGCGAGTAGCAAACCACTTTAAAAAAACAAACATGAAATGTTTTGTTCCAATTCAGGCGATCCAGTCTATACTTGTATGCTGCGCATCATATAGTAAATCTAGGCTAATAACCGGAATAAGAACGCATAATGTTTTCAACACTAGATATCATGGTTAGTAGAGGCCGATCTTTGATCGGCGAGCGGGGGTGCTCACGAAGTGACCTTCCCCAATCGTACCCAAGTTCCCGAGTCGAGGCAACTTTGGTGATAACAGACACGTGGCCTTAGGCAATGAGTCAGGGTTTCCTAAATTTCCCCAAAAATAAAATATTTAGGTGGCGACTCTGTATCTGGCAAAGCAGTCCATGTTTGGCACTTCTTTTCTAAAAATCTGTTTTCTCAAAACGATTTGCCGGATTTGGACTCTTTGGTTCATATTAAGAACCGTGACATTGAGTCCTGAACTGTAGTGAGCCCAAATGAACAAAACGGGATTTCCCTCCCGGGACGTTCGGGGACGTCTACACTTTCATCCACAGGCATTTAAATAGTTATAGCAATTAAACACTTAGCCTCATGGCAAGCATCCTAGTCATGGCAATCAATCACACTAATGCAAGTATGCTAAAGCACTAAAAACTCACTTAGTACTCTAAGCTAAGATAAAACAAAAGAGTTAAAAAAAAATGCATGATTCCTAACTATGCCAAATGACTAATGCAACACATGCAATAATGCAACTAATAGTCTTGGCTACTAGACATGGCATATGGATCAATTTAAATAACATGCGTTTTAACACATATTCAAAGAAGTATTTGAACAACAATGCAGTTTGAATGATGTGCTGAGACTCGTGCATGTAAGACAAGATGAATGGATGCAAGCATAAGGTATGCTAAACGAAATGTGATGCTTCTAATCTAACCAAAAACGAATAAATAAAAGGGAGAAAGATGTGGGGTTGGAAGATATACAAATTACTACATTGTGCTCTCACGAAGGAGAATCCAAATGAATAAAGCTAAGCTCACTAGCAACTAAGCTAAGCTAATTAAGCTAATTAAAGCTAAGCTAATTAAGCTAATTATTACAAATAAAAATGAATAACTAGATAAACTACTTAACTAATTATTACAACACTTGAATGAACTAATTTGTAAGCTAATTAATTAAATAATTACAACATAAGTGTAAGTAAACTAAGTAATTAAACTAAGCAATTAACTATTCTGCCCCAGGAAACGAAGGATGTGCATGCACATGTTCGGATATCACCCGAAAAGACCACCGTTTTACTCCCGAATGCCTCTGTTTGCACAGCCACTACTACAAAAATAGTTAAAGATCACACTTTGACAAAAAAAATTATCTCACTTTTATTGGAAGTGTGATAAAAAAAATTAGATTGATATTTTAATCACACTTAATTTGATTGAGTGTGATAATATTTATTTTTAGGTCACTTTTCAATTAAGTGTGATTATATATATATTTTTAATCACACCTTCTAATTAAAGTGTGATTATATATACACTACTACTTTTTAATCACACTTTTTAAATAAGTGTGATTATATATATAGTTTTTAATCACATTCTAATTAAAGTGTGATTATTTATATATTTTTTAATCACAAATTCTAATTAAAGTGTGATTATATACACTACTACTTTTTAATCACACTTTTTAAATAAGTGTGATTATATATATATATTTTTAATCACACATTCTAATTAAAGTGTGATTATTTATATATTTTTTAATTACACATTCTAATTAAAGTGTGATTATATATACACTACTACTTTTTAATCACACTTTTTAAATCAGTGTGATTATATATATCTTTTTTAATCACACATTCTAATTAAAATGTGATTATTTATATATTTTTTAATCGGGAGCTTTTTTTATAAATCCATTTTCTAAGAGCTTTATTCCATCCAACCCATATTCTTTTTGACTATTCCATTAGGTCCAATTTGAGATAAGAAGACCAAAATACCCTTTTCATCTACCTATGTTCCATTTAGTTCACATTATTTTCTTATATTTCAATAAGTCCTATGGGTGACATAATTACCAAAATACTCCTAATGTGAATGTTCACACCGTCAATGTGAATGTTCATATCGTCAATGTGTAGGGGCCCGGCCCATGTCGATCCTCGTGGGTGCCCGGAAAAATTCGAGTCGAGTCGGGCCGGGCCGGCCCACAGGCCAAAAAAATAGGCCCGGCCCGACCCAGCCCGTTGATAATGTGAATATTCACATTGACAAGTTAACATTCACATTGATAGGAGTGTAAAATTGGTCCACGGCCCGTGGGCGGCCCGAAGCCAGCCCGCCGCCCGGGGCGGGCCCGGGCCGGCCCATTTATAATGTGAATATTCACATTGACATATTAACATTAACATTGATAAGAGTGTAAAATTAGCCCGTGACCCGTGGGCAGCCCGAAGCCCGGGCCCGGGCCGAGCCCGTTGACAATGTGAATATTCACATTGACATGTTAACATTCACATTGATAGGAGTGTAAAATTAGCCGCGGCCTGTGGCCGGCCCGAAACCGCCCGCGGCTCGTGGGCTGCCCTGGCGGGCCCGGCCCGACCAGTTGATAATGTGAATATTCACATTGATATGTTAACATTCATATTGATAAGAGTATAAAATTAGCCCGCGCCCCGTGGTTGCCCAAAACTAGCCCACGGTCCGTGGGCGGCCCGGGGCGGGCCCGGCCCGGCCTGTTGACAATGTGAATATTCACATTGACATGTTAACATTCACATTGATAAGAGTGTAAAATTGACTCGTGTCCCATGGGCGGCCCGAAGCCCGTAGGCGGCCCAGGGCGAGCCCGGCCCAGCCCGTTGACAATGTGAATATTCACATTGACATATTAACATTCACATTGATAGGAGTGTAAAATTGGCCGGTCCGTGGCGGCCCGAAGCCCGCCCGTTGCCCAGGGCGGGCCCGGCCCGATCTGTTGACAATGTGAATATTCACATTGACATATTAACATTAACATTCATAACAGTGTAAAATTGGCCCGTGACCCGTGGACAGCCCGAAGCCCGGCCCGTTGACAACGTGAATATTCATATTGACATGTTAACATTCACATTGATAAGAGTGTAACATTAAGCCGTGCCCCATGGTTGCCCGAAACTCGGCCACGACCCGTGGGCGGCCCGAGGCGGGCCCGGCCCGGGCCTGTTGACAATGTGAATATTCACATTGACATGTTAACATTCACATTGATAGGAGTGTAAAATTAGCCCGCGGCCTGTGGCCGGCCCGAAACCAGCCCGCGGCTGGCGGGCCCGGCCCGACCCGTTGATAATGTGAATATTCACATTGATATGTTAACATTCATATTGATAAGAGTATAAAATTAGCCCGCGCCTCGTGGCTGCCCAAAACTAGCCCACGGTCCGTGGGCGGCCCGGGGCGGGCCCGGCCTGGCCTGTTGACAATGTGAATATTCACATTTACATGTTAACATTCACATTGATAAGAGTGCAAAATTTACTCGTGTCCCATGGGCGGCCCGAAGCCTGTAGGCGGCCCGGGGCGAGCCCGGCCCAGCCTGTTGACAATGTGAATATTCACATTGACATATTAACATTCACATTGATAGGAGTGTAAAATTGGCCCGTGGCCCGTGGGCGGCCCGAAGCCCACCCGCTGCCCAGGGCGGGTCCGGCCCGGCCTGTTGACAATGTGAATATTCACATTGACATATTAACATTAACATTGATAACAGTGTAAAATTGGCCCGTGACCCGTGGGCAGCCCGAAGCCCGGCCCCGGGCCGGGGCGAGCCCAGCCCGTTGACAATGTGAATATTCACATTGACATGTTAACATTCACATTAATAAGAGTGTAACATTAACCCGTGCCCCGTGGCTGCCCGAAACTCACCCACGGCCTGTGGGCGGCCCGAGGCGGGCCCCGCCCGGCCTGTTGACAATGTGAATATTCACATTGACATGTTAACATTCACATTGATAAGAGTGTAAAATTGACTCGCATCCCATGGGCAGCCCGGGGCCCGGGCTGGGGTCCGGGCCTACCCCGAGCCGCGGGCGAGCTTCGGGCAGTGGACAAATTTTACACCTATTAATGTTAATGTTAATGTTAACATGTCAATGTGAATATTCACATTGTCACGGGTCGGGCCAAGCCCGCCTCGGGCAGCGGTCTGGCTTCGGGCCGCCCATGGGCTGCGGGCCAATTTTACACTCCTATCAATGTGAATGTTAACATGTCAATGTGAATATTCACATTGCCAACAGGCTGGGCCCGCCCCGGCCCGAGGTCGGGCTTCGGGCTGCCCACGGGTCACGGGCCAATTTGACACTCTTATCAATGTGAATGTTAACATGTCAATGTGAATATTCACATTGTCAACAGGCCGGGTCGGGCCCGCCGCGGGCCGCCTACCGGCCGTGGGTGAGTTTCGGGCAGCCATGGGGCACGGGTTAATGTTACACTCTTATCAATGTGAATGTTAACATGTCAATGTGAATATTCCGTAGACGAACCCATTGTGATACTAATCACTTCCCACGTACCCAAAGTATTCAAAACCCGGTACGCTCTTAATACCAAGTTGTAACGCCCTCAAAAAATAACCCATAACATACATAATAATAAGATGCATTACTTAAGAAAATTAAACCATAATTCATTCATCAGAGTATCCTTAAATAAAAAACATTACATGTAAACAATGAAAGTAAATGCCCTAAGGGCTTACATCTTTCCAAGCCAACACTTGGACACAAAATTTGAGTACTAACTCAACTACAAAGTAGCCCTCGGCTTATAATTACATGTAATATTAAAACAAAAAACAAATAACTAAACTAGTCTTCCAATCCAAGTCCTTCAAGCTAAGTCCTTGGAGGTAGCTTATCACCTGAACCTGAAAATGATGTTCCCATATAGGGTGAGCCACAGCCCAGTAGAGACATACTAAACCAATATAAGCATTGAATAAAGCAATAGCATTTAATAGATGGTTAACAAAAAATGTCATTTTCACTTTCCATTATCTATTCAACTTTCCATTATTATCAACATGGCTCAGAACCTGGCCAAACTACAACAGTGAACTATATATCATATTCACATACTTCCAATATCAACAAACAAATGAGACACAGGCTTATATAAAAACACTTCCATACTTCAATATGATACACATTTTAGTGTTGTATCAATAACATGTAAAAACACTTCAATATCAATAAGCACACATAATAGTGATGCTAATGGAGTCCATCCCCTATCTCCTCCCAAACAAAATCCGGTTAAGAGGTCCATCCCCTATCTTCCCCTAACCGTGGAGTACATCCCCTCCCCTATCTCTCCCACACAATATGCATATACAATGCTCAACTAATACATGTATGTAAACACATAACATATACATCTCACAATTAATACACATAATGTCTGTATTTAATTCAACAGTCAACATTAATGACTTATCCAATGTGATTAGTTTCAGTTATCCCTAATCCACATGCAATGTCTACAACAATCATGACTATCCTCCACCGATAGCCCAAAAACAGTTTATCTCTAAACAGAAAATAACTAAATCAAACAATTCAATAGGCATATGATTTAAATTTAACCAACTACCCCATTTAATCAATAATTCCTCATATTTCGTTGAATTCAACCATTATTCCCAATTTTCCTTAAATTAAACTTACAATTCAATTTAATACAACAACTAGGGTTTTTTCCAAAATTACCAAAAACCGCCCCAAACATATTAAAATACCAAAACTTAGAACAAAACGTATACATTGGAGTAGAAAATCCCTACCTCAAGGAAATAGCCCAAAGAGAGAAGATGAGATGAAGGTCCAAACTCAAAGTGCTCCAAATCCAAACTTGTTCAGATTAAACTGAAGCTCTCGACTCACTCTAAACTTTTTTAATAAAAGGATCTTAGGGGAAGAAACACACCCTAAGTAGATCAAACCTAAGAAGAAGAGAGAAGAGGAGAGAGAAGTCGGACCTAGGGTTTGTAATAAAAAAAGAAGATGAAAAACTGAGATAAAAAAACCCGCTGCTGCCTATTTAAACTGGACAGGCTCGCTCGAGCGACCAGACACAAAAATCACGCTCGAGCGAAGAAAAGCTCGCTCGAGCCAAAAACTCGATGCTTCAGGTCTGCAACCCAGAAGCTCGCTCGAGCGAAGGACTTCTCGCTCGAGCGGAAGGACTCGAAAACATACAGCTCGCTTGCTCGAGCGAAGGAAGCTCGCTCGAGCCAAGAAAACACATCTCTCAGGTCCTAAGCCCAGACGCCAGACTCTCTCGCTCGACGACCAAACCCTGGCTCGAGCGAAGGACAAAAAACAACAGTTCGCTCGAGCGACCAACTCCTTGCTCGAAGCGAAGGTCCAAAATTCTGGACAGCAACACTTGGTGTCTAAACCCAACCAACACCTGAAACAAACCTGCCCAAAGACATCCTCTAACTCAAAAATAAAGAATTAAAGTACAACAACAACAATACATAATGCCTGGATCCACGGAACTTAAGTCCGGATACAACAATCTAAGGAAAAAGACCGGGTCGCTATAACCTCCCCCCCTTAAAAGAATTTCGTCCCTGAAATTAAGCATAAGTTTTCGAAAACAAGTTTTTTCTCAAATTCTATCAATATGACATTACAATAATGAACAACTTGACCCAATACTGGTCATCTCATCTCTTATCAAGAGGCATCTCACAATATGTATATAAAATAACATATATTACAACCTGCGTCAATATTATGCATTTTTTTTTTTTCAATCTTAACAATTTCAATATACGTGATTTCCATTTCCATATCATAATTAAATTCCATGATATATAAAACACATTCAATCTATAAATGTGACATTCCACTTCCATTATGAAGAAAGTTTTCAAACTACTAAATATTAAACCAAAACATTCTCAATGTTTCCAACTTAAGACATAAGTAAAGCTCTTAAGTTCAACAATATTACAAAAATCTAAATACAAGATTACAAATCAACAAACATGTCCGGATATTTCTCGCGGACTTCCCACTCACGTTCCCAAGTGGCTTCCTCCACCCCGTGATGTTTCCACAGAACTTTTACCAATGGGATGGTTTTGCCTCACAAAACTTGATCCCGCCTATCCAAAACCCGAATTGGTCTCTCCTTATACGAGACATCCTCGTCAACCACTAAATCAGTCCAATCCAACACATGTGATGGATCCGGCTCATACTTCCGAAGCATACTCACATGAAACACGTCATGTACTCCGGACAAACTGCGGTGGCAAAGCTAAACGATAAGCAGCCTCGCCAATCCTCTCAAGGATCTCAAAAGGACCTATGAACCGAGGAGACAACTTCTCGCTCTTCCCAAACCTCATCAATCCCCGTCTAGGTGATATCTTCAGAAAGACATGATCACCCACCTCAAAACACTAAAGGTCTCCTCCTACGGTCGGCATAAGATTTCTGACGACTCTGGGCTGTAACAAGTCTCTTACGGATAAGCTCAACTTTCTCCGTCGTTTCCCTCACCAACTCCGAACCCAATAGAGGTGCATCACCCACCTCGGCCCCAACAAACTGGAGATCTACACGGTCGGGCCATACAAGGCCTTTCAAACGGTGCCATACCAATACTAGACTGGAAACTGTTGTTGTAGGCAAACTCCACCAAAGGCAAGTGCCTCTCCCACGGACCCACTGAAATCAAGAACAACAACCCCGAAGCATATCCTCAAGGATCTGAATAGTACGCTCGGACTGCCCGTCAGTCTGAGGATGATAAGCCGTGCTAAAGGTCAACTTAGTGCCTAAGGCACTCTGCAAACTCTGCCACAACCTAGCAGTAAAACGAGGATCTCTATCTGAGACGATCGTCACTGGGGACCCGTGCAACCTCACTATGTCCGAATGTACAAGTCGGCAAGATGGTCTACCGAATCTCTCATGCGCATAGGAATGAAGTGCGCCGACTTAGTCAACTGGTCTACCACCACCCAAATAGCATCACTACCCCGCTGAGTCCTCGGAAGACCCACAACGAAGTCCATAGTGACATGCTCCCACTTCCACTCGGCAATAGGCAAGGGTTGCAACAAATCCGCTGGCCTCTGATGTTCGGCCTTCACTTGCTGACAAATAAGGCACTTAGACACGAACGCTGCCACATCTCTCTTCATACCCCGCCACCAAAACTGGCGACTCAAATCCCGATACATCTTTAGTGCCTCCCGGATGCACCACAAGGCGCGAATGATGAAACTCTCGGAGTACCTCCTCTCGGCAAGACTCCGGCACAAACAGACGGTCTCGATATCTCACACTCAGGTCGGGATACACCGTCAAACCCTTCTCAACCTTCCCACTGGAGATCTTCTCTCGAAGGGATTCTACCTCAAGGTCACCCCTCTGAGCCTCTAACACTCGAGTCACAAGGTAGGCTGCGCCAACAATAGAAAACAAGCTCAGCCTCAACGGATTCGCCCAGAAGCAAATCAAACTCCCCCAAGTGCACCCAACATCTCCCACTCCCGAATGGCTATACAAGCTATGTCACTAACAGGTTTCCTGCTAAGGGCGTCGGCCACCACATTGGCCTTCCCCGGATGATAGTGCAACTCAAAGTCATAATCCTCAATGAACTCCATCCACCTCCTCTACCTCAAGTTCAAGTCTTTCTGTGTGAACAGATATTTCAGACTCTTATGATCCGAAGAAATACCTCGAACCTCTCACCGTAAAGATAATGCCTCCAAATCTTCAAGGCAAATATCACAGCTGCTAACTCTAAATCATGCGTAGGTAATTCTTTCTCATGAATTTTCAACTGACGTGAACCATAGGCAACCACTTTCCCCTCTTGCATCAACACACAACCCAGACCCTCTCGTGAGCGGTCACAATAGACTGCATAACCCAACCCTCTCTCCGGAATAATCAAGACTGGAGCGGTGGTCAGTCTAACTTTCAACTCCTGAAACGACTTTTCACAAGTCTCACTCCATACAAATTTGACTCCCTTCCGAGTCAATCTAGTCAAAGGTGAAGCTAACCTGGAGAAATCCTTCACAAATCGGCGATAATACCCAGCTAATCCAGAAAACTGCGGATCTCAAACACACTCTTAGGCTGTGCCCAATACTTGCACTGCCTCTGTCTTGGATATGTATCAACAGACACCCCTTTCCCCCGAAACCACATGGCCTAAGAATTTCACCTCTTCTAGCCAGAACTCACACTTCCAAACTTAGCATAAAGCTTATGGGCTCTAAGTAACTCAAGCACCACTCTCAAAGTGTTCCTCATGCTCCTCCTCTGAAGGTGAATAAATCAGAATGTCGTCCATGAAGACAACTACAAAACGATCTAAGAATTCCCGGAAGATCCGGTTCATCAAAATCCATAAACACTGCCGGTGCATTGGTGAGCCCGAATGGCATCACCAAAAACTCATAGTGGCCATACCGCGTACGGAATGCCGTCTTCGGAATATCCTCCTCCCTGACCCTCAACTGGTGGTAACCCGATCTCAAATCTATCTTAGAGAAACAACGGAACCTTCAACTGGTCGAACAGATCATCTATACGAGGCATAGGGTACTTATTCTTAACCGTAGCCCGATTCAATTTCCGGTAATCTATACATAGTCTCAAAGCACCACTTTTCTTTTTAACAAAGAGGGCCGGTGCTCCCCACGGCGAAACACTAGGACGGATATAACCCTTATCTAGCAACTCCTGGAGCTGAATCTTCAACTCAACTAACTCGGCTGGGGCAAAACGATAAGGTGCCATAGAAATTTGGCGCCGTGCGGGCACTAGATCAATAGAGAACTCAATCTCTCGATGCGGTGGCAACCCAACAAAGATCCTCGGGGAAAGACGTCCCGAGTACTCACAAACCACCCTTGGCAACACAATCTGAGTCTCATCAACCTCACTAATCGAAAGGATTAGCAAAGTAGACCACTAAGCTCACTCCGCCCTCGCGAACCATACCCCGGTGGCAAAACACTACCAACCCGGTCCCCCAGAAAATGAAAACACTCTCCGCCCACGGTACAACAAAGTGACCCTCTGGCGATAGCAATCAATAACTGCCCGTATGACGATAACAGTTCATACCCAAAATAACATCGAAGCCTTTCATAGGCATAACTACAAAGGAAAATGGGATTCTATGATCATCGACCTCTATATCACAACCCCTCAACACCTTGTTTCAAGATCAATTCACCCCCAAGAGGTGACACTACACAAATAGGAGATGCTAACTGAGCTAACTCCAACTCCAAAACAGATATAATGCAGCAGACACAAAGGAATGAGATGCACCCGTATCGATCAAACACTAGCAACTGAATTGCAAAAACAAGAAGGTACCTCTCACGACAGATGGAGCCGGTACAAGATCCTGCGCCGGTAACAGCATACACGCGCCACAGATGGCCTCTGATCAAACCTGCTCACCCCTAGGAGCATAAGACTGCCTGCACAGACTGGGACGAAGAAGCCCCCTGATTGGCCCTCGAGAGGCCTGACCCGACTGAGCTGGCTGCTGACTCTGAGTCTGCCTCAAACCAGATGCACCAGGTGTGCCACTCAACTGCGGGCAATACCTTTTCATGTGCCCTGGCTGACCACACTGATAACACGAAAGTGGTTGGCCTCTACCCTGACTCTGGCTCTGAGATCGAGCCGAAGAAGATGCTGCTCTCTGTACTCCTCCCCTCTAAGGACAAACTGGAGACTTGTGCCCAGCTGACCACACTTGAAACAGTGATGTCTCCCTGACTGCCTTTCCAGAACTAGCACTCGGTACTGGAAAAAGTCGATCTAGAAAAGCTACCCTGAGACTGCTGAGGAGTAAAACCTCTCTGTCTCTTACCATCACTCTGCCCATCCTGACTCCTCTCTTGGAGCCCTTCTGCCCTTCCTCCTCCTCCTGCCATCATCAAATCTCAGTATGGGCTGCAGCATCAACCAGACGCCCATAATCCCGAATCAAAGACCCTACTACTCTCAACTTGAGGCCACGCGCCTCAACTTCTTCTCAAACTCAATACAACGGCGTTCCTCCGACGCCACCAAACTCAGGTGCAAACCTGGACAAAACTAGTAAATGAGGCCTCAAACTCGGCCACTGATAAACTGTTCTGCTTAAGTTGCCAGAACTGATCTCTCAACTTCTTCTCCCTAACTGCTGGAGATAAAAACCGCTCCTGGAAAGCATTCACAAAAGCCTCCCAAGTACCTCCGATACGACCTTTGGTGAACTTCCACCACTGACCCGCATCCCCCTTCAGCTGGAACGATGCAAGGTCACCTTCAACCCTTCATCTTCGATGCCAAGCATCTCAAAACGTTTTCGTCTGTCTGTTTCGAGCCATTCATCTGCTTTAAGCGGCTCTTTAGGATCACCCACAAATTCATCCGGATTAGACCCGGAAAGAACTCCCTCTTCAGAAAGAAGGTCCTGCATCAGCAAACATGGACCTGAGCCTGATTCTCAGCTCGAAGAATGCCTACTGACTCCCTGAATGCCCCTGCTATCTCTCGGGCTAAAGCGCCCATAGCCTGCTGGACCCACCGGCTCGGCCACATTGGGCCTGGCCTTACTCCCTCCTGCACTGCCGGAATCTGAACTGCCGGAATCTCCTGTACTACGGGAATCTCCTCTGGCACAGGCACTTCCTGCCTACCCGGCCTACACCACCCTACGCGCGAACCTCGTCCTCATCCTGATATCCTAATACAAGAAACAAATACGTTTAGCACATTAATAAATGTGCCGAAGCTAAACACTCACATCCTAATACATTGGAAAACAATAATTCATTCCACGTAAGCACATAATCACATAAAGCACCTACGAATTTCATTCCTGGATGATAATGGTCCCAAAGCGTTACCATTAGTTCCGGTTGGAAGCAGCAGTGATCAATTGCCTTTCCAACAAGACTACTAGCAACTCAAGGGTCCACTCAACATCCTAGAAACTACATTCCATACCACATAATCACATAAACATGTTATCATGCAAACATATAACACTACACTAAGTCTCTATCAAAACGAGACGAACCCATTGTGATACTAAATCACTTCCCACGTACCCAAAGTATTCAAACCCGGTACGCTCTGATACCAAGTTGTAACGCCCCTCAAAAATAACCCATAGCATACATAATAATAAGATGCATTACTTAAGAAAATAAACCATAATTCATTCATCAGAGTATCCTTAAATAAAAAACATTACATGTAACAATGAAAGTAAATGCCCTAAGGGCTTACATCTTCCAAGCCAACACTTGGACACAAAATTATGAGTTCTAACTCAACTACAAAAGTAGCCCTCGGCTTATAATTACATGTAATATTAAAACAAAACAAATACTAAAACTAGTCTTCCAATCCAAGTCCTTCCAAGCTAAGTCCTTGGAGGTAGCTTATCACCTGAACCTGAAAATGATGTTCCCATATAGGGTGAGCCACAGCCCAGTAGAGACATACTAACCAAATATAAGCATTGAATAAGGCAATAGCATTTAATAGATGGTTAAACAAAAAATGTCATTTTCACTTTCCATTATCTATTCAACTTTCCATTATTATCAACATGGCTCAGAACCTGGCCAAACCACAACAGTGAACTATATAACATATTCACATACTTCCAATATCAACAAAACAAATGAGACACAGGCTCATATCAAAACACTTCCATACTTCCAATATGATACACATTTTAGTGTTGTATCAATAACATGTAAAAACACTTCAATATCAATAAGCACACATAATAGTGATGCTAATGGAGTCCATCCCCTATCTCCTCCCAAACAAATCCGGTAAGAGGTCCATCCCCTATCTTCCCCTAACCGTGGAATACATCCCCTATCTCCTCCCACACAATATGCATATACAATGCTCAACTAATACATGTATGTAACACATAACATATACATCTCACAATCAATACACATAATGTCTATATTAATTCAACAGTCAACATTAATGACTTATCCAATGCGATTAGTTTCAGTTATCCCTAATCCACATGCAATGTCTACAACAATCATGACTATCCTCCACCGATAGCCCAAAACAGTTATCTCTAAACAGAAAATAACTAAATCAACAATTCAATAGGCATATGATTTAAATTAACCAACTACCCCATTTAATCAATAATTCCTCATATTTCGTGAATTCAACCATTATTCCCAATTTTCCTTAAATTAAACTTACAATTCAATTTAATACAACAACTAGGGTTTTTCCCAAAATTACCAAAATACCCCCAACATATTAAAATACCAAAACTTAGAACAAAACGTATACATTGGAGTAGGAAATCCCTACCTCAAGGAAATAGCCCAAAGAGAGAAGATGGAGATGAAGGTCCAAACTCAAAGTGCTCCAAATCCAAACTTGTTCAGATTAAACTGAAGCTCTCGACTCACTCTAACTTTTTAATAAAGGATCTAGGGTAGAAACACACCCTAAGTAGATCAAACCTAAGAGAGAAGAGAGAGAGAAGTCGGACCTAGGGTTTGTAATAAAAAAGAAGATGAAAAACTGATAAAAAACCCGCTGCTGCTTATTTAAACTGGACAGGCTCGCTCGAGTGAAGACTTGGTCGCTCGAGCGACCAGACACAAAAAACCACGCTCGAGCGAAGAAAAGCTCGCTCGAGCCAAAAACTCGATGCTTCAGGTCTGCAACCCAGAAGCTCGCTCGAGCGAAGGACTTCTCGCTCGAGCGAAGGACTCGAAAACATACTGCTCGCTCGCTCGAGCGAAGGAAGCTCGCTCGAGCCAAGAAACACATCTCTCAGGTCCTAAGCCCAGACGCAGACTCTCGCTCGAGCGACCAAACCCTGGCTCGAGCGAAGGACAAAAACAACAGTTCGCTCGAGCGACCAACTCCTCGCTCGAGCGAAGGTCCAAAATTCTGGACAGCAACACTTGGTGTCTAAACCCAACCAACCTGAAACAAACCTGCCAAAGACATCCTATAACTCAAAAATAAAGAATTAAAGTACAACAACAACAATACATAATGCTTGGATCCACGGAACTTAAGTCCGGATACAACAATCTAAAGGAAAAAGACCGGGGTCGCTATAGGCCAATTTTATACTCTTATCAATGTGAATGTTAATATGTCAATGTGATATTCACATTGTCATTGGGTCGAACCGGGCTCGCCCCGGGCCGCCCATGGGCCGCGAGCGGGTTTCGCGCCGCCACGGGACGCGGCCCAATTTTATGCTCCTATTAATGTGAATGTTAACATGTTAATGTGAATATTCACATTGTCAAAGGGCCGGGCCCGCCCCGGCTCGCGGGCGGGTTTCGGGCCGCCCACGGGCCAATTTTACATTCCTACCAATGTGAATTTTAAAATATGAATGTTCACATCATTAAATTGCTAATCGTTCAAAAAATATTTATAAGGGTATCAAAATTGAATATAAGGGCATAAGTGTCCAAGAAAATAATGTAAATCAAGAAAATGGACTTTATGGAATAAAACTATACATACATGGGACTAAATGGGTTAAAAAATTCCTTCATGGACTTCTTGGGTTAAACCACTTCTAAATTGGACTTATCAATAAAAATCCCTTTTTAATCACACATTCTAATTAAAGTGTGATTATATATACATTACTACTTTTTAATCACACTTTTTAAATCAATGTGATTATATATATATATATTTTTTAATCACACATTCTAATTAAAGTGATTATATATACATTACTACTTTTTAATCACACTTTCTAAATAGGTGTCTTTGTATAAAATATTCCAATTTGATTTTTATATAAAATATACCATTCCCAAATTTTTATTTTTATTTTTTTACAAAAAAAAGCCCCAACACCAAAAAAATTTTAAAAAAAATTTCAAAATACATTTAACTTTTGTCTACTTCTAATCAAAACGAAAGTAGTCGACTAGGGTTCATCACAAGGCACATAAGAGAGAGAGAGAGGGGGATAAGAAGATGGAGTGCGTTCAATACTGTTAGGGGCAGAGTGTTTCTTACGGTCACCGTTTTCGGAGGCCTCTCTTTCATCAACCCAACCAACATCGCCTCGAAAAGCCCTCCGCCTGCGATGTCGGTATCGTCGCCGGCAAGAAACACTTTGAGCCCCTTCCACGGATTTGATTTTCTTTGTGAGTTTCTAACTTATTCAGTTTCCATTTGATTAATTCATTTTCTCCTCTCTCATCTCTCTTTGATTTTGACTTGATTTCTAGGGTTTTGATTTTGATTTTGATTTCTAGCGTTTTCATCTCTCATCTCTTTTTGATTTTGATTTGATTTTGAATCAGTTTCATCATTCGATTAATTCGATATATATTGTTGCTTGCTATGAAGCACAGATACTCCAAAAATGTTGTCGTACAAGTACCGATTATTTCCTGGGTGCGGGTGCGAGTACGCGTACCGGTATGACTATACGCGTACCGATACGGCTGTACGTGTACCGGGTACGCCAAAAACGCACCGGGTACGTTTTATACGGTTAGTATACTGATGGGTACACCATGGGTACGTTTTTGGGTACTCTGGGGTAAAAAATGAGATTTTTTATAAAAGGGTACCGGAGCAATTTTTTGTGTCTATTTTAATGAATTATAAAAATCTGGGGTTTTTTTGTAATAAATAAAACATGAAACCAAATAAAATTAGGGTTCATTCGATCATCTCTGCTCCTTCCATATCTCATTCCGAAATACTCCAAGACTGAAGAACTTCGAAGGTTCTAGGGTTCCATGTCTATTCAATCATCTCCTTCCAGAAATACTCCCAAGAGAGTCTGAAGAACACTTCGAAGGTGCGATTGAAAGGTTTAATCGAAGGTGTTGCTGATTGATTCTCTCCTTCGAATGTGCGATTGAAGAGGTAAGTTCATCTTCGATTCTTTCCCTTTTTCTTCTTCGATTATTTATCCTCTTTCTTTCATTTTTTTTTTCCAGATTTTTGTGCTGGTTCTTCGCTGCAAACGATCGATTCTTCTCTTCTCTTTGGCTTTCTCTTTCTTTGATCCTTCATCTTCTTCTTCATTTTTCTTGAACTCTCACTTTTTTTTCCTTTTTTCTTTTTCTGACATATGTCCAGATTTTTGAACTAAAATCTGTCCAGATTTGTTGAACTAAGATATGTCCTTATTATTATTATTTTTTCTGATATATGTCATATATATATGCAATATGATATTGGTTGTAAAGCTTGATGATAAATTAAAATCCCTTGACACCTTAAATTCTCTTTCATAGCAGTTTATTTTGGGGGGGAGGGATAGGGGTTTTGTAACTGAAAAACAGAGCATTAATTTGTGATGCATAACCATTGGTTTTGAGTTAAGTTATCTGTCTGTTTCCACATTGGTTAATTTCCTTGCAATGCTTGATGTTGTGGGTGGATATGATTGGTTGTTGTTTCATTGTCTTTCATGAACTAAAATTGAGAGATACTTTGTAGGTCAATATGGGAATTAGATTGAAAGGTGTTGTAGTGTCCTTGTTCTTGTCACACTTGTCACTGAAATATATATTTTATTCAATAAATGCAATATATTAGATCTGTCCAAATTGTTATTTAAATATTTGATGAGCAAAAAGAACGATTTGTCTTTTAGTTTGTAGTTCTCTTTTTAGTTTTGATATTTAATTTTAATTTGTAGGTTAGATCCTTTAACCATAATTATAAAAAAAAAATATCGGCGTACCGCAGCCGTACTCATATCATACTTTTTTAGAGTTTTGTCGTATCGACGTACCCGCACTCGTACCCGTACCGTACTCGTACCCGCATCCGTGCTTCCTAGGTTGCTTGCATATCTAATTTCATGTGAAAGATGGTTAATTGGTTACCTGTTTTTCTTCTTCTTTAATTTTTCTTCTCTTTTTTTCGGTGCTGTGTCAGATCTCTTTCGGACTTGCCTAAGCCCTTGAGAAACATAACAGCTCATGTTAAGAAATAAGAACAAATGGAATTGTTTTCTGCTTCTTACTAGGAGCTTAGAACATCTAACAATTCAAAGTTTGTACCTAAAATGCACTTTGTGTTGACTCTTTTAAATCAAATTAGTGGTCCTTAATTTTAATCTGAAATGCAGTCATATTCTAAGGATTTTAGAATGAATTTTATGAACTTCGCACATGAGTGATGATCCTGAATCACCACATGGCTCAACTCACTTACCCATGAACTCTGTTATTAGAATCGTACGATTCGCGATTTGAATCGTACGATTCGATTCGATTCAGTAGGTAATCAATTCGAACAGGTTGTGTGAATCGCAAATAGTTATGAATCGTAGGTGAATCGGTGAATTGGTGAATCGAATCGGTGAATCGGGGAATCGAATCGGTGAATCGGGGAATCGAATCGATGAATCGTGAATCAATTCAATTCGCTAAAATCGATATTTGGCTTTCTTTTTTGAGCTTTTATTGTTAGAAAAGGGTTCATACAACCTTTTTAAGGTCTCTAGGATTACTATATGTCATCTTTTGACTTTCTCTTCCTCCCTATTTACTCTCAAATACTCAAACTTTAGTGGAAAAAAAAAAGAAAAGAACTTTCTCTCTCTACAATATTCTAGGCTTACATATTCAATTTTATCTAAATACTTGCATTTGCAAAATGAATTTTTTGAAGGCATCAAGTGAGATTTTTGAAAAAGTTTGAAGATTTTAGTTTTTTAACCTTGTAAAAAGTTAAAAACATTGTTTTTGAGTTATTGTGACTTGGAAATTGAAAGTTTGTCTTCGTTTGCTTTCTTCATTAAGAACGGTTGATAATCTATGAAGCACGGATACTTCAAATAGGTTGACGTATCCGTATCGTATCCGTATCGGATACCGATACTCCTTGGATACTCGCAGATACGTATCGGATACTTATTAAAAGTATCGGATACTTCTTAATTATTTTTTCATTAATTTTGGAGTATCGGATACTTAATTTTGAAGTATCGGATACTCCAAGTCATGTTTACTTGTTTTATGAAATTAGAATTGTAACATTTCTTGCATAGTAATAAAATATAATATAATTGCAAGTATAAATATAAAAATGTTTTTCTAATACTTTGTTAAGTTCTTCAATAAGAAGAGCATAGTGAGTTAAATAATAGAATTTATCAAATTGATGTATCCTAATTATTTCATGCATGTCCCCTATAACTATATAGAAAGTAAGAATTAACAAGAGAATATAACAATGGTAAAATTAAATATCAATAAATAAATAAGTAAACTTGAATACAATATTTTTCACTAGTGTCAAAGGAAAAAGTATAGGGACAAGTTATGAATTGTTCTATTATTGTAATATAAATATATTAAACTTGATACTGAAATGAAATATTTGCAAGACTTATTAAAAATTTAAAAAGTAAACAAGTTACTAGCTTAAATTAATACAAAATTCTTAAAGGATAATATTTTGCATTATAAAATTACATTGTGGTTTCTCAACGTTCTTTAGCTTATGTGTAACTCACTATTAATAAATTTAAAAAATATATTTTTCACAAACGTATCCTAGCCGTACTCGTATCCTATTTTTTTAGATTCTGTCGTATCACCGTATCCGTATCGTGTCGTATCCGTATCTCGTATCCGTATCTATGCTTCCTAGTTGATAATAAATAGTATCTAAAAGGGAAAAAGGTGAAGTGGTAAACATTGGAATCAATGTTAACTTCTTACCTAGACCACATGATCATCATTTAAAACAATATTTTTGGTGATTTGTGTCTAAATATTTCATATTTATTAGATATATTTAATATCTAAGTATGTAGATATATTTTCTATATAATTAAAAAAGGTGACCGAATCTTTACGATTCACGATTCAATTCGATTCGCGATTCGGTACAATACCATTTCGATTCACGATTCGAATCCCGATTTGACAACTATGCCCATGAAGCTTAACTTTATTTCCATTTCAATGTTTAGTATATAAGTTCAAACCTTCAATGTTTCGTAAAAACACCAATGTTCTGACAACCTATAGGAACTTAGGAAGAGAGAGAATACAAAAAGAAGAATAAAATTTTTGGATCATTTCAATATTGCACGCAATAGACAAAAGGCTTTTAATATTCAAACTCATTGACTTTTTTTTAATACTTAAACTCAGTGGCTCTCACATATTCTAATAGAATTATGGAATATCTAAAATGCTAGTTACAGGTCACATGATCAACCCTCTATATATACAAGGATGTACTACAGTTACCTTTTGGAATATCCTTTCTCTCCTAGTGGCTTTGCATTTTATCAGATACCTCAAGGCTCTCCACAACCTTCCTCTCTCTACAGGTTGCTTTGTTTCACATCCAGACAACCCCCTTTTTCTCAACCACTACTGATTTGTTTGCCACTCTTCAGTAAGTCCTTGACACTCAGTCAATACTTTTCTACACTAGAAATCCTACCATATGTTTGTTTTTGTTTTTGTTTTTTTTTGTGTGTGTGTGTGTTGTTTTTAGCTTTTGTTGATCGTCCCTACTGTATTTTGTTGCTAAATCTAGAAACATCATATGCTACTTCTCTTATCCCACAACAAGATCCTTTTTAATTGTTCTTTAGAAATTTTTGTACTTTTTGAAGGAAGCTACCTAGTGCCTTGTGATTTACATAAGGGAAGGACATGATAGATGATGGAGGGTTTTATACTTTCTATTTGCTATTCCTTGTGGAAGATACTTTAAACCACATGCCTAGTTGATAATCAGAAAAGGTGTTTGACATGTATAACATGTTAAAGATTATTTTAGTAAGCCATCATTAAAAATTCAAAGATCTATTAGATTTTAGTATTTGGAAATTATAATACTAAAAAAAAAGCCCCTGTTTTACCAGACATAAGAGCTGCCTTTTTTTTTATTTATCAGCCAGACATATACCAATGTTATACGTAAAATTGTCATTTTTAGCACACTATTTGAGGATCAGCCCAAAATGATAATACCTTTTTTAAGTAGTTGAATCAATTTAGCCCCTTTCAAAAATGTGTAAAGCATCGCAGAAGTAAGATAACACTATTACAATGCGCACAATCCTGGATGCTATTATTATACACCATATAGTTAATAATATTGATGAGCTTATATCATCTTAGTTGAGAAAACAAAGTGCAATACACTCGAATGCTACAAGCTATGTGACATTGTATTCACTTATTTAAGAAACTAGACCCAATGCACTCGAATACTACAAGAAATGTTACCAGATATTAGAGTTTATATTCATATTAGGATACTACAATGAGGCATGTGCTATACAAACACTTCCTATACCATATTGTTTCACTATTCTTCAGTAGTTCAAATTAAAAATCATAGAATTTGACAAGTAGTGGAAAGGTATATAGTAGTTGTAAGTATTAACTTGTAATGAACTACATCCTCCTACATTAGCGGGAAAAATGATTGTTAATAAAGTTGCCTCTTTTTAAAAGAGGACAAAATTACCATTTTGTCCCATATTTAATATTTGTTGATCATATAAAAAGTTTCGAAATGAATTTGCTGGCTTTCTAAAATAGTACAGATCATGTGTAGGCAAACTTTGATAAACAGTAATTGTGAAAACAAATTAACAAATAATCAAGTATCATATTGCAGTGTGATAACACTTGAAGTTTGATACCAAAGCAAGGTTTTTTTAATCTTTTTTTCAAAAGAAGAGCATATCCTTTATAACTTGTTACTAGTTTTATAAAAGTTCAAAGAGAACGTATAGAAAGACAAGATTTAATATAACCCAGCTTAGCCTTATGCTCAAAGGGTATATACAAACTTACACAGAAAAGGATCTCTGATGCCCTGTCATAGGGATGCAACTGCTTGGGAATGTTGTCAAACAACTGAAAACATACATTCCAGTGAATTTATGCAATGCCAATAGAAGGAAAACATAAGAGAATATAATTGCATTATGATAATGACAACTGCCATATATTAGGAATTATTTAACTTTCATTTCTTAAGAATGCTGACCTGATAGGGTTTTCCAACAGAGAAACCACTTGGAAACAAGTTCAGTGAAAAGGAAACCTCTGGAACTGCTGAAAAACAAACTGTAGAGACTCAGATATGAAGAGAGTCTGTAGATGTCATTGCAATTACAAATGTTGTTTAAAATACCTTCTGAAACCGAGCGCAATCCAGGCTTGGCAAATGCATGTGAATAGTCTGTAACTTTATCTCCTAATCCAATGAGATCACCCTATGTCAAAAAACAAGTCAATGAATTCACTTCTAATATGGATGAATCATGTATCCTACGTTCAATTCACAGGAAATGAAAGACATAGGAAAACAAAACTGTTTTCCTTTCCAGCTTGCATATTCAATTGTTGTTGAAAAATGTAGGTCCTACCATAATTTCTTTCTTGAAGGAAACATTTCCCTCAAATAATTTTCTATAAAAAGTACAGGATCATGCATCATGCAAGTTCAAATTGTTTTTATACATAAACTTACATGTAAACTAAACAATTAACAAAAAAAAGTAAATCATTTGCATTTTCTTTTCCTTTCCTTTACACCATTCCTAACAATTAAATGGAGCCATGGGGACCAAGCTTTATGCTTCAAGCTTTGTATAAGGGTTAAATTTTTGATTCATTAATAAGAAGAAAAATGAATCTCATGTGAAATGGTGAAATTAAATAGTAAAATAATATAATAACAATATGATGAAGCTATAATATCTAAACATGGATCGTTCCAGTATGTGAAACGGGAATGAGAACATGGTACGCCATTTGCTCTAAAATGTGGTACGATCGGATAGACTTGTATATATTATAGTGTCATGAGGAATTGTTTGAGCCATACCTTCATCATTAGGTACTTGAATTTCCCATATGGGGATCTATAGATTCTGCTCATTTACTCACAATTTTCTTGTGTTGATTTTGATTGATATTATATAAGGCTCAAGAGGAGGACGTTGATTAATGGCTAATTCTGCTTAACCATCTTCATCTATAAGTTTTACTTCATCTTCCCATGTATCTAATGGGTCGATTAGCTAGAATAATCTGCATCACTTGGTCAGACCCATCAAACAAGCCTATGATCAGACCGATCAAAGATTATGGCCTGTTGGGTTAAGTCCTTTATTCTGCAATGTAACTAGCATAGAGTTGCTAGTCAACTTCTTGGACTGTTGAATAGCCTTAGGCCTGAGAAACTACCCATTTTACTGTCCTTTCATTGTTTTCATGTTTGCCTCGCTTCTATCTAGTTGTTGGCAATACTCTGTGAAAAACTCACTACCTTTTTTCTACTTGGACAGTTCTTTCATAGTGTAGATCATGTGATTTAAAACATAATTCATTTCTGCTCTAAAAAAGTAAAACTAAATTTGCTGATCTTAGAATTTAATTCTTTTTCTTCATTTCATTTTATTTTATTTATTAATTATAAGAAACCTTGTATCTACTTTTTGCATAGCAGTGGCAAAAACATGATCTGAGTCTTGATAAGGTATTAGGTTTGAGGCAAAAAAGTGCAATTGACATGATATGTTAGAAAGTAGTGTTGTAATCCGACATGCTTAGTTCATATCAGACATGCTTCTTGGAAATGAAGAAACTTGTGCGTTTAAAATGCTTATATTATGTATCATCTTCATGATATTTATGTGAAGTGTTTTTATGGTTTTTTAGGTGATTGAAGTTGGTTCTGTTACTAAAAGCATTGAAGCTATGAAAATATCTAAACGTGCTAGTTCTTCAATTGCAGACCTTCCAACTGGTTTAGATATGGTAAGTTATGCTCTTTTTAGAAGTCTCAATTGTTATGATTGAAGTCATAGTTTGAGAACAAAACTTTAGTGAAATCATATTTTCAAAACATGGGTTTGGAAAACAAATTCCAAGAAAACCAGTAGCAGAACCATCATTTTGTTTTGTAATCTACAAACTGTATGGTTCTGCAAATAAGCAAAACAAACTCCATATATAGACTGTATGTAGACTGTATGGTTCAATCATCAAAACATGGGTTTGGAAAACAAACTCCATCATCCATCATTTTTCGATCTTTGTGCCACAAGAAGATCCATCAAACTAGTAGCAGAGCCATACTTTTGTTTTGTAATCTGTCAAGGAGGTATCTTATAAAAACCTATTTATTCAACATTCCTTTCTTATCAGAGATACTGTTCCTAAATGAATCAGGAAATCCTGTTGTGTCATATATGTTTATTAAGAACCCACACAATTTCATGTGGGAATCCTTACACGTGGTTAACATAGATTGTGATTTCACATTGTGTTGGGCCATTTGTGTTAACATAGAATTTCCACTTTTTGTCTCTCGGTTGTTAGCTTGCTAATTGTTTTTGCTAACTCCGAGACTTCAATAGGAACAAGGGTAGATCCAAGAATTCCTAGAACAGCCAAATGTAAACTAATTACATAATTCACCATCCTTGATAATTGTGTATTTATTCTGAATGCACATCCTGTCTCAATCCATGAAAAGAAAGTGCACTATCTAATTTTAGATTTCAATCAATCATGTTAATGACACTAATTTCTTTGTTTAACATATGGGTTCTGAATTTTGATGCCTATTTTTGGAGATTTATGAATATGACTATTGAATTGAAGGGGATCTGTGATTTGCTTCTCCAGCATTTGATGAAAGATGACTTCATTCTCTATTATACCTTTATTAGCATGCTTCATTAGTTTACAAGTAGTAATGACATTAACAGGTTGTAGTGCTATTGAAAATGACAATCAGGACTGTGTTAAATGACTAATATTTCATGTTTTACTCCTGTTTGTTTTTGTTTTTACTTTTGGTTGGTATAGGCACCGATCTTGGAGTTGCCTTGGTAAATCTGGAAATTGGTGTGCTATCATGGGTGTTTCATTGTAAAAGTAACGTTTTGTCACTGCAACTTGATCATTCGGTAATTATCACATTTAAGATTTCATACAAATGTTTCTAAATTGTTTATTTGCATGTCTGCTTCCTTATTAATTTGTGTTTTCATTTTTCAGGTCTGAAATTTCTTGGAGAGATGCAAAATATGGTCAAAGAATTAAAGAACTTAATTTTTTTATTTTTTTTATTTTTTAATATATGTAAGAACAGTTAATTTTTTTTTTATTTAATTCCTTTGTAAATACTTTTGAACATTTAATTTTTATTTATGAAATATATGACATTATTCCATTCAATATGTGGTTATGATTCAAAGTATAGTATATAGTATGTATTACATTCTTCAAATGTGCATACAAAAATAATATTGATTATTTTTCAAATATATTGAATCCATTTTTTATCACAAATTTTATTAGTTATTAATCACACTTAAAATGTGTGATCTAAATGTTATTAATCACACTTAAAAGATGTGATCTAAATATTTTTAATCACACTTAAAAAGTGTGATCTAAATGTTATTAGGAACACTTAAAAAGTGTGATTAAAAATGACCCCTTTTAATCATTTTATTTTAAATTAATGTTATTTTAAGTATTTTGTGTTCAGATTATTCCATTCTCTGTGTTGTTTTTCATGTTTTCCATTTTCTTCTTCATGATTGTTGCTGCTTCCGCATTAATGGTATCAGAGCCATGTTCTGTTGTATTCTGTTTCTAACTGCTCAGTTTCTTCTACTTAATCAATTCCATTGTTTATTTTCTTAATCTAGTTTTTAGTTCATCTTAATCACTCACAAGATCAGTCTATCTTTATCCACCTAGTTTAAGTCATCCACTTCTTCCCAGTCTCAAGTAAGTCCTTCAGATTAGGCAGTCACAGACTTTGGGTCCTAGATAGGGTATGTATGTATACTAGGTATGTGATAAAACTGACCAGAATAGGGTATGAATTAAGATATCTAAAAAACTGATTAATTAAAACAATGAATCGATTATTTAGAAGTAACTCATCAGTCAGTTCTAGGTCAACCACTTTGCCCTCAATACCTAACCAAAGATTAGTAATTAACGAAGAAGATGTTGAAATACAAAATGATAAAATTAATCCAGGATGGAATATACCAAAATTGCTAATTAAAGAAATTTATAAAACAACCTTTATACATAATACTTTCAAAGTTACCTTGCATGTTAAAACAATTGAACAAGTTTATGCTTTAGAAAAACCTAGAGAAACTTGCCAATTATTTGATGCTAATTTAATCAAAAGACATTTTAAAAATGGTTACAATTTTATTCATATTGGTTTAATTCAAGTTAGTATTAATCCTTTGACTATGGTACGAAAAAATACTTCTGTTTTATTATGTTTACGTGATGCTCGTTTTCTTAATTACAATGATAGCTTAATGGGTATGATGGAAACCGGTCTTCATAAAGGTCCAGTACATTTTAATTGTTTTCCTGACTTTATTTTAAGCTTATGTGATCCACATATTTTAGATGCATTAACTCTAAATATCCAATTAAATGGTTCATTTACTAATATGAAAGAAAAAGTTCATAATATTGCTTTAATTTATCGTGTTCATTATAAATGTATGAAAACCAATTTAAATGTTCAGGTTTTACATAAAAGCCCCAAAGATAAAACATTGTTAATTCAAAGTAGTAGTACTAATACACATATCAATGTTCCCCGAATGATTGAATGGAAAAATATTGATCTCCCAGATCAATGGATTATTGTTAACGAAAATTACAAACATAATCAACAACAATCTTCAATCCAAGATATCCAAGATATTCAACAATACAATGATGGTTCTGTTCGTATTAAATTCAATCGTAGTCAATCCTCTAGACATAGTACATTATGGGAGCCGAATAAATGACAAAGACAGAAGGCGCGCGCAATACAAGGCTGATAATAATCGGCTGTATCCGGCGAGAATAGGGGGGCCGAATATAATATTTGGACCGAATAAGTGTGTAGCATTGGAGCCGGATAATGTAAAGGACAATGGTCAAAAAGTAGGCCCTGGCCCCGAGGATTGAGAGAAACAGGTATAAATACAGGAACAACATATTTAGTAGGGAGGTAAGAATCACTTGACTTCACTTAGTAAGAAAGCTATCCTGAGTGTCTGAACTAACTTGTCCGTCGGAGTGCTAATTCCGGCACCCCCGACCGGAGTGTTTGTATCTTTTCAGGTGACTAGCTGAGGATCACTAGTGTCTCCCAGGATTTGAAGAGTATTTCCAAACCACTTCTCCACAATTGGCGCCGTCTGTGGGAATACTCAAATACATCCATGGAAGGCGTGACTGAAGATCCTCCGGTAGCCATTGACGAGACCGCCCAGGGAGATGACCTCACTCTAGCAAATATGCTCGGAAAAGAAACCATCGCAGCAAGACGCGCCTTGAACTTCGACTCACCAACGACCTCAGCGCAAGAGACGATGCAGGCGATCATGGAACAAGCAAAGCAGAATGAACAAAGGCTGGAGAACATGATCGCTGAAAATGAACATCTCCGTCAAGATTTGGCCCTCAAAGTCGCAAAATCGAGAGAAGCCATGCATCAAGATCCCGACGACCTCGAGGGCCGGTGGACAACGACCTCGAATCCGACCAAAGGATACTGATAGCGACTCCAACTCATCGCCCACGGAGCTCAACAAGAAGGGACGATCCGAAACTTCCAGCTCCTCCGAAAAGAGTCTACATACAAGGAACAAGCGCAGGAGGAGCAGTTCAGACGAAGAGGACCAGCACGATCCTTTTGTCCGACGGATTGCAAGGGCAACCCTGCCCAAGAAGTTCAAAGCTCCGTCATTCACTCTTTACGATGGAAATCAGACCCCACTGATCATATCCGTCACTACAAGCAGGCTGTAACATTGCATGCAGACAACGAAGCCCTCATGTGCCGCATATTCCCCAGCAGCCTGGGGCCATTAGCTGTCAGGTGGTATTACAAGCTGAAGCCGGCCTCCATCAAAAGCTTCCATCAATTACAGAAGTCCTTCAGGGCCAGGTTCATCACCAACGAGGTACACCGAAACAGGCCGACTCTCTTTGGGCTATGCAAATTTAGTCAGGAGAAATGCTCAGAGCGTATTCGGCGCGCTATTGGGAGTGCTTCAACCTCGTCGACGACGCTTGCAACGACTCCATGGCCATCACCGCCTTCAAAATGGGACTACATCCTGACAGTCCTCTTCGCAGTTCCTTGACCCGAAGACCCCCCAAAACCGTCTGGGCATTGATGAAGAAAGTTGAGGAGTATTGCAAAGTGGAAGATGATGCCTTGAGAATAAAAGCCGGCCAAATGTCCAACAAAACGGCCCCCCCTAAAATTGCTCAACCAATAAGTTCCGTGCCACCTCCTAGCCAAAGCCTCGGCAACGCGCTAAACGAGACAAAAGGCGGGATACTCGCCGATCAAGCGATCAATGCTCTCACCGGACGAATGAGCAACTGCAAGTCGACAACAGACGTTCGGGCGTGCCGACAAAAAGTACACAGAGTTGTTAGAACCAATCTCTGCAATAATGACCAAAGTCAACACCTTCCATTCTTCAAATGGCCGTCAAAGATGGTGGGGCCGCCCGACACGCGAAGAAGGGATAGGCGGTGCGAATATCACAAAGATCACGGCCACGAAACAGAGAGTTGCTACGCATTAAAGATCACCTGGAAGAACTGGTGCAAGACGGCCGACTGCAACAGTATGTGAGAAAGGGAAAGCCAACCAAGGCACTAGCCTTGAGGCAGGACTCTCCTCCACTTGGCGTGATCCATGTGATCTACAGCCTGCCTGCACCCCCAACCGTGCACACAATTCAATCGCATCCAATCCCCCAGAAGCAACGTATTCCGACTGAATGGCCCAAAGAAGCTCCGACAATTACTTTCAATGACTCCGACCTTAGTGGCACAAAGCTTCCCACATTGATCCGTTGGTCATTAGATTACGCATAAACCGGTTCACCATTGAACGAATTCTCATAGACCCGGGGAGTACTTCAGAGGTTATGTATTACCAAACTTTCATCAAACTCGGCCTCAACGAGTCAGATCTGTCTCCGGCGCCTCATCCATTGTTCGGCTTTAATATGAATCCCGAATACCCGTTAGGGAAGATCATACTACCTGTCCGAGCGGGCTCCAGAACGGTCGAAGTAGAATTCCTGGTCGTAAAGCTCCCTTCGCCGTATAATATCATCATGGGGCGAACCTAGATACATATTATGAAGGCTGTTCCAAGCACTTATCATCAGCTCGTGCGCTTCCCGACAGCCCATGGCATTGAAGGATTCGTGGCTCCCCCAATCAGCACAAGCAGCGATTTTATGAAAACCCTATCACTGACCCGACCTGTGGGCTTTGATATTGTATATATTTCACTTCTGCAATGCAAACCATCTTTCTTTGTCGTTCAATTCATTTCACAAACCCCATTGTGACGCTCGTCATGACGACGATTTGGAGCCCCCTTTGGTGCATGTCACCTTAGGGCCGATTAAGTCTCCGAATTCAGAGCCCCCTTAGGTGCATGTCACCTTAGGGCCGATTAAGTCTCCGGATTCGGAGCGCCCTTCGTGGATATCACGATTGGCCACATTAAGTCTCTGGATTCGAAGCCCCCTTGGTGGGCATATCACCTTAGGGCCGATTAAGTCTCCCGGATTCGGAGCCCCCTTGGTGCATGTCACCTTAGGGCCGATTAAGTCTCCGGATTCGGGCCCCCTTCGTGGATATCACGATTGGCCACATTAAGTCTCCGGATTCGGAGCCCCCTTTGGTGGCTGTCACCTTAGGGCCGATTAAGTCTCCGATTCGGAGCCCCCTTGGTGCATGTCACCTTAGGGCCGATTAAGTCTCCGGATTCGGAGCGCCCTTTGTGGATATCACGATTGGCCACATTAAGTCTCCGGATTCGGAGCCCCTTGGGTGCATTTCACCTTAGGGCCGATTAAGTCTCCGGATTCGGAGCCCCCTTAGGTGCATGTCACCTTAGGGC